>OU696596.1:2300694-2323194 GCA_916048095.2 Sacculina carcini
GATCGAAAACATCCAACACTCTCTTTTCAACAGAATTATTTATTATTATTATTATTAATTACAGGCAAATTCAGTAGCATGGGAAGAGTGCAAGTGCACTATTACCACCCTAAGGTGGCCCCATGTACCGGAAGCGCCCAAAAGATTCAGAGAGAAAGAGAGTTCGAAGAGAAAAAAGTCTAGAAAGAGAGTTGGAAAGAAAATATTAAATAAATAACAATCAATAATAAACCATCATCCGATAACACTCTATAATGTCACTCCGCCCACGTTCCTCAATAAATAATAACAATCAACAATAAATATGTGAGAATACAAAACAAGACTGATGCGAAACATCATTGCTGCTTCGTAAAACACAGAACTCTGTGCCGGAAAAAAACCCAACAACAAACCTTGGGCGAAGCGACGGCCACCGATAAATCTACATAGTCGCGATACACTATTTCTCCGCCATCAATAACCGCATTAACTACAGGTTGACATGTCAGAGCATACGCGGCCGCCTTAGCGAAAGCTGACATAAAGCCAAGCTTGATCGCATGCTTTTTCACAAACGCTTCGTTGTGTTGTTGTCTCAATTGCATTACGTTGCTGCACACAAGCACACACACACATACACACACACACACATACACACACGCAAACACATATATACACACAAATACACATACACACACATAGACACAAACGCAAACACAAATACACACACACATAGAGATAGACACACACACACACATAGACATAGACACACACAAATACACATAAGCACACACGCAAACACAAATGAACATACACACACACGCACAAATACACACATTAACAACACTCATTAACAACACGTAGAAATAATGTGAATTTGGTATGTCCATCCTTCCGAACCAGCCTCTTCAAAAATTCAATATTATACCTTGGGCCTAAACTTTGGAACTGTCTACCGGTTTGTATTAAATCAGCATATACCATTATGTCTATAGATACGTTTAAAGCGAAAATTAAACACCACTTGTATAACCTCCAGGCAAACACATAATTTGTACGTTCACAGTATGACTGTATTGTTTGTTTTGTATATATTCTGTTTTTGCATTGTTCTGTTGCATGTTTTGTTTTAGCATATGTTTTGTAGTAATTTGTTGCACTGCACAAATCTAGATTAAAAATATTTATTGTCTGTCTAACAAGCCATGGCTTGACAGACTATATTGCCTCTGATGTTTTCGTTATTTTGTGTTACCTGTGTGATGTTGTTTTTTTGGCAATAAATGATACAATACAAAATACAATACACACACACATAGACATAGACACACACACACACACACAAACAAAGACACAGAAACACACACGCAAACACAAATAGACATAGACACATATAAATACACATACACACACATACACAAACACACATAGACACACACAAATATACAAACACAAATATACACAAATATAAATACTGATACACACAGGCACACACACACACACACATATATTGCGTGTGTTTATGAGTATGTATGTGTTGTGTGTGTGTGTGTATCTTTTAAATTCTCAATAAAAAGTGTGTATACAAGCAAATTTACCAAAAACAGTACAACACATACACAGATGTGTGTGTGTATGTGTGTATGTGTGTGTGTGTATGTCTTACTGTTTAATAAAAAACGTTCAGATAAATCTTTCTTGGAGAAGTTATTATTCTACTTATTATTAACTTGAGAACTTACTATTCTAACTATATATATTCCAGGTAACATGCAGCTTATACTAGCGATGAATACAAGATCCACTTTTCTCTCTCCGCTCTCTCTCAATCTCTCTACCTTTCACTTCGTTTGTGTGTGTGTATGTGTGTGTGTGTGTAGCGCCCTAGAAACCCCCTAGGTGTAGAGCGCTATATAAATATCTACCTAATGCAATGTAATGTGTGTGTGTGTCTGTATTTGTGGGTGTGTGTGTGTGTATTTGTGTGTGTGTATATGTGTGTGTGTCTGTATTTGTGTGTGTGTGTGTCTGTATTTGTGTGTGTGTGTCTGTATTTGTGCGTCTGTTTTTGTGTGTGTGTCTGTATTTGTGTGTGTGTCTGTAGTTGTGTGTGTGTGTGTGTGTGTGTGTGTGTGTGTGTGTGTGTGTGTGTGTGTGTGTGTGTGTGTGTGTGTGTGTGTGTGTGTGTGTGCGTATATGTGTGTGTGTGTGTTGGTCTGTATTGTATGTGTGTATGTGTTTGTATTTGTGTGTGTGTATGTGTGTCTGTACTTGTGTGAGTGTATATATATATATATATATATGTGTGTGTATGTGTGTGTGTGTGTATGTGTATGTGTCTGTATTTGTGTGTGTATGTATGTGCGTCTGTATTTGTCTGTATGTGTGTGTGTGATGCTAGTTAGCTCAGTTACGTCATATCAATCTCGTTGAACGTAGTTAGCATGGCGTTAGTGTTCTGAGCATCTTTGAGCCGCTGAGCAATTCGCTGACGCATTCGGTTCATCTTGACTCGCTGCTCCGTACGAGTACCTGCCACAAAACACACACACACACATACACACACACACATATACAGACACACACATATATACACACACACACATATACACACACACACACACACACACACACACACACACACACATATATCGACAGACGCACAAATACAGACACACACACACACGAACACACACACACACACACACACACACACACACACACACATACAATACAGACCAACACACACAAATAGACACATAACACACCTAGATACACCACAAAACACACACACACATATATACACAAATAGACACATATACACACAAATAGACACAAATAGACACAAACACACACAAATAGACACATAACACACCTAGATACACCACAAAACACACACACACATATATATACACACACACACACACACACACACACACACATATATACAGACAAACACACACACATGAAATATACACATACACATTTTTTCTTGTACCATTGTGCTGAAAAGCCTACGATGTATTGTCAAAGGATGTACAATAAATCAATTTACTTTACTTTACACACACACACACACATAAAATATACATATAGACACAAAACAAATCACACAAATAGACACATATGAATAGATACACACACATACATTACATTCAGACATATATATCGCGCTTTTCAACCGAAGGTCTCAAAATGCGCTCACACAGACACACATGCACACACACACTCAAACACAAGAGTCATACACATACACAATCACACACACACATATATACACAAAACAGACAAGCACATATACTCACACAAACACAAACAAAAAGTACAATATGTGTTTTGTGTCACACAAACAGACATAGGAACAGAGAGAGAGAAAGAGAGTGTGAGAGAGGCATAGTAAGAGAGCGCGAGAGAAAAAGAGACCTGTGATTTCCTTGGAGGGATCGGTTGGTGGCAGTTTAACTTCGCCTTTCTCCAGAACCATGGCATGCCTGATGGCCGCCACAGGAATCGACGATACCGGCGCCGCAGGCGGAGCCGGAATTGAGGCCGGAATTGGCGGAGTCGGAATTGAGGCCGGCTGCGGCGGAGGAGCCGACGGAGAAGGTGTGGAGGAAGGTGTAGGAGGTGTAGAGGCAGCTGGCTCAGATGGTGTAGGTGTAGGTTTAGCTATGACAGACGGAGTTTCAGCCGATGGGGCCCTTGCGGCGGCTATGACTTCTGTACACAAACACACATACACACATACATACACAAACGCACATACATAAAACGCGGGTTTATATGCTGGAATTTTCATTGTTTGTTACGTGTTTGTGTTCTGAATTATTCCGCACAATGGGTGGGTTTATATATGAGGCGGGTTGAGGAAGATAATTATTTAAAAATAAAAATAAAAATATCAACACTTGGACTTTTCTTTTGAGTAAGACACTTGAGAGTTTTATTTTTCTTTTTTAATTTGGAATATTTTTTATGAATATCAATTTTTATCAATATTAATTTCATTTTATAAATTCGTCCGCACAACGGGCGGGTTTCAATGCTAGTCTATTATAAACAAACATTACAATACAGTACAGTATTACACTTATATGACAATTTAAAACAAATGTTTCTAAACCGCACACACACACACACACACATACAAACACACACACTTATACATTTATACATACCTATATACATATACCGTAAATGCTCTATTTATCCGACAGGCTCTAATAATCCGGCAGGCTCTAATAATCCGGCACCATACGCAGGGGGTTGAAAAATAATCCGGCATGTCGGATAAAAAAAGAGCATTTACGGTATATACATTATGCACACAAAAAAAACACACACACACACACATTGATGTTGGTATAGATAAGAGGTTCTTAACCTTTTTTCTCGGATTTCTCACTTTTTAAGGTTAGGCCTACCTGCAGTAAGCAAAGTTAAAAGTTGAAGACCACAAGTGACAGTTGCTACACGGCAAGAAGCCGAAGCTTATGAACACACACAGGTGTGTCCCGTGCAGCTCGCTGCCACCGCAGAACCAACCCTCTCCACGCTATGACGCCACAAGGACGGAAGACGTATTAGAGAGGGCCACCTCCCCAGAATGCATGACACAACACATGACTGATATCTGGTACCATCATTTACTACTGGGTGGACAGGAGCTGTTGGATTATAGAATTCGTCCAAAGAAATTCTTCTCCACCGGGTTTTGAACCACATACTTCCCGCTTGTAAGGCGGGTGTGCTAACAACTAAAACCACGGAGTTTAACAAGCGTATGTAAACAGTGTGTGTTTGTCCTGCGTTACCTCCAATTTTGACGCTGAACAAATCCACGCCCGGTTTAACTGTGGCGCCGTCGTCGACGAAAAACCGCTCGATAACTCCGGAAACCGGCGACGGAACCGGAACCGACGTCTTGTCCGTCTCAATTTCGGCAACCACCTGTTTCATACACACACACACACACACACACACACACACATACACTTGTTATTAATTACAGGCAAATCCAGTAGCATGGGGGAAGAGTGCAAAAACACTTTTACCACCCTGTACGGTGGCCCCAGTTTAGTGAAAGCGAGTCAAACGATATGGTTTTGAGAAATGACACATACACACACACACACACACACACACATAACACATAACACACAAATAAATAAACACACACACACACAAACAAACCTCGTCTTCTTGGACGGAATCTCCGACGGCCTTCTCGAAGCGAACATCTCCCTCCGACACTGACTCGGCAAATGCAGGTACCTGTACTATCTTCACCTCATCGTCTGACCACACACACACACACACACACACACACACACACACACACATATTACATTACATTAGGTATATATTTATATAGCGCCCTACACCTAGAGGGTCTCTAAGGCGCAGCACACAAACACACACACACACACACACACACACATACTCGTACAAAACAAGCAAGCACACAGAAACACACACGCAAACACACATTCACACTTACATACGCACAAACACAAAAGTACACTCACACACACGCACACATATATATATATATATATATATATATATATATATATATATATATATATATATATATATATATATATCTACATATTGAATAAGACAACACAGCAGACATACACAAAAACACACACACACACCCACACAAAGCAGAAAATATACACACCCATACACACACACGCATACAGACCAACATACTGATGGGAAAATTGATAATTGATTCTGCCAAATATTGAAGTGACATTGGCTATTTCAGCGACATGAAAAAACACTGTGGTGTTCGCAGCTTGAAAATATACAGAAAGCATTGAAAATATACAGAAAGCATTCAGAAGGACTGACATAATTTTATGGGGGCTGAATTTTGGGCACGATCACTTATGTACATGCATCATTATGCAACGTTTTTGCGATATTATTATTATTATTATTATTAACTACAGGCAAATCCAGTATCATGGTGGAAGAGTGCAAGTGCACTATTACCACCCTAAGGTGGCCTCATGTACCGGAAGCTAACCAAAAGATTCAGAGAGAAAGAGAGTTCGAAAAGAAAAAAGTCTAGAAAGAGAGTTGGAAAGAATATAATAAATAAATAACAATAGATAATAAACCATCATCCGATAACAATCCATAATGTCACTCCGCCCACGTTCCTCAATAAATAAAAACAATAAACAATAAATATGTGATTCAGTAAATAACAACCATCAATAAATAAGAATAAATATTAATAAATAAGTAATAAATAACAATCAAGAACAATAAATATGATTCAATAAGAAACATCCAACAATAAATAAATATATGATTCGATAAGGCTTATATCAACAAATTCTACAGAAATAAACCTTTTCATGACCTCTGTGGTGTTTGGGTAGCCACAGAACGACACAAGTTTACAATGTGAATTATTTGGACCGTCTATATTCATGCATATAACAAGAGACGAGCAAGACAATTACAGACAAACATACAAACAAGGTCAAACACAACACTCGACACACAAACATACACCTGGCTGCACAGGAACCTGCGGTTCTGGCAGGTACCGCCAGGTGGCGCGACAAACCTCTTTTATTGAACCTCTTGATTATGAGGAGTTGATGAAAACATTTTTTGAGCGGGGGGCTTCTTCAGCCCTCTAACCCCCCCGTTCTGGATACACCAGTATCATTATGCTATTTATAGATTAAGATGCGTTCAAAGTACATGTATACACAATTGAGATATAACATATTTGTATATTATTAAGTTGTATGTGATTGTAAATATACGAAACAAATATATAAATAAACCTCGCTATATATTACTGATAGTAACTATACAAGTCTTAATGTCTAAATGAGAATATGTTTCGTATAGATGACACATGTTTGTATATATCAATAAGGTGTATGTGATTGGAAATATATGCAAAAACAAATAAAAACTACTCCTTTCCTATTAATAGACGTTTTGCAATACCAAATGATTATACGTATGTATTGTACAATATTTGTGGTGTTTAGCTATATGTATATATAGTTACAAATCGGTTGTTATATAGTTACAAATCGAGTGCCAACCCAGGGAACTGTTGTGTAATTGCAGATTGCAAATAGACAACGCATCAGGGAGTGCCGTTGAAAAGGCCATACTCGCGCCTATCGTCTGATCTGATATGATCGAAATGAGACTCACAAAACGTCGAACTGGTGTGAAGACATCGTGCTGAACGAGTCGAAGACAAACTCGGTTGAAACGCCGCGGGAATGACGGCTAGCTGATTGACGTTGAGCTGTTGAGCTGTCCAGATCGGCTGACAGCGAGAAATCGGCCGCACCGACACATAGCGCGCGCCGTACAAACAGCGGGCACGATACACTCTCTAACACACACACACACACACACACATACATATACACACAAAATGTATTACATTAATGTGGCTACGAAAGATTCAACAGCAATTCCTATAGCTGAGGTTGTTAAAGAACAAAATCTGCTCAAGGTACCAGATACATCTTCAGTCACAGCTTACGCCTGTGACTCCAGCTCAAAATGCCGGTTCTCACTGAGGTGGCCGGGTATGGGGGGTTATCCGCGATCGGTCGTTAACGTTTAATTCTTGTTCTCCCCATACTTTATCCAGACGAGCTTCGAAAATTTCATCGAAAATAACCGATTGTTCCACTGCATATGACCCAACAAAGCTTATCTTCTTACATTTAAAGCTGATCTCCTGCTCCTCGTTGATCGTTACATTATATTTATATATGCCGACAAATTATTGTTTGTATCGTCGAATAAGAGCATGAAATATATCATATTCTAGCTCGATGGATAGCTCCCACATGAGAAAACCGCATGTCGCCAAAAAAATATGAGAAACAAGCGAGTCTCATAAACAACAGAGACGAATTGCTATAAAAACTAACCTTCGCACAACAAAACCGTCGAAAATTAGGAGCAAATTTAAAATTAAATAAGGCATGCATTGTGCACGATTCCAGGTGAAAATCACTCAGCGATGCCAGACTAATTTTAGCACGATAATATTTATTTACAAGCCCTAAGCCAGTTGAAAATTGGTTTTGTCTCAGAGCTTATTAAGATCATTAGTTGTATCAAAATTAAACTTTATTCTGTCTTGTTCAAACCTAATTGAGTATAATCTCACAGTGACTATAAATGTGTTAGAAAACATTTTGTACAAAATCAATATATATATACTCAAACTGAATATCAATTGGATTTTTTCATCGAAGATCTGAAAAATGTTACCAAAAAAAACAAGTACTATTACAAATTTGGTATTTTACGTATTACTGCCGTTGTAAAGTTACTTTGTATTCCAGTCTGTTTAACGTTGTGCGGTGTAGCTGATGTGTACTCGTGTCGTTCGTTGCGTTGTACGTATGTTGTATGTGATGTGTTGAGTTTGATGAATGGTGTCATGGATAGTTTGCTGCTTCCTATTTTTGTGTGTTGTCTTTTTGTGATTGATTCTGTGCACAGCATAACCTTTCAGCTTCATGGCAACACCCAGAAGTGCATCGGCGATAGAGTGCATCCCAAGACTCTTGTCACAGGAGAATTTGATGTCACCGAATTTGCCAATCAGGTGATCGATTTCAAGGTGAGATTTTTCTACAACAGTTTTTTATCTTTGAAATTACACTTGGATATAGGTGATGATATATGTGGCGATTATAGCGATTATAGCGATATTAGCGATTATAGGTGATTTTAACACACCGTATTATACTGATCAACATTATGAATGCGGTATTTCTGAAAGTGTTCTATTCATGCACTTTGCAGGTTCCTACTTCTGAAATTTAACACAGCATCAGCGTGTATTCGTTATAGCGCACATGAATATACACTTGCGCCTACACAGATAAATAGAAAATTTCGCCACGATAAATGATTTTTGACGACGACGTTTTTCACACAATGATTCGCCACGACGAATGATTTTTTATTTACGACGTTGATTGTTGTTGAATTCAATTTAATTGGATTCAACAACAATCAACAATATTCATTGTTGATTATTATTTATTGAGGAACGTGGGCGGAGTGACATTATAGAGTGTTATCGGATGATGGTTTATTATTTATTGTTATTTATTTATTATTTTTTTTCCAACTCTCTTTCTAGACTTTTTTCTTTTCGAACTCTCTTTCTCTCTGAATCTTTTGGGCGCTTCCAGTACATGGGGCCACCTTACGGTGGTAATAGTGCACTTGCACTCTTCCCATGCTACTGGATTTGCCTGTAATTAATAATAATAATAATAATGATAACATTTCTTACTGATTTCGTCTTTGTCATTTGATTTGTCATTTGATTTGTCATTTGATTTGCCATTTGATTCGTCATTTGATTCGTCATTTGATTTGTCATTTGATTTGTCTTCGTCCCTATGTGGGCTGGCTCAGGTGTTTGATCAGGATCGGCGGGCGTTCAAGACAATCGACGACGTCAAAGGTCATGGCAAATTCTCGTTCACCGCGTCCGACGTGGATAGCAAGTACGACATCTGCTTTTTTTCGCGTGTCAGCGCAGGTATGTGTTGTGACAGAGCAAAATCGGCATATTTTGCTGTATGTGTATCGTTCATCGTTCTTATTAGTTATCCGCTCCTTTCTTATCCATATTCCATTCCTTTCTTATCCGTTATTCGTTCTTTTCCTATTCGTTATCCGTTCCTTTCTCATTCGTTATCCGTTACATTCTTGTTCGTATTCCGTTCTTTTCTCATTGCTTATCCGTATTCCGTTCCGTTTATCCGTTTCTCTCTTATCCGTATTCCGTTCCTTTCTTATCCGTATCCCGTTATTTTCCATATTTCGTTCTTTTCTTACCCGTTATCCGCTCCTTTGTTTTTATCCGTATTTCGTTCTTTTATTATCCGTTATCCGCTTCTTTCTTTTATCCGTTCCTTTCTTATTGGCTATACGTGTCTTTCATATCTGTTATCCGTTTCTTTTTCTACACTCGCTCATTCACATTTTGCTTTTTCTATTGTGATCTCATGTAGATTGGTGTTGAGTTATTTCATGTGT
This sequence comes from Sacculina carcini, assembly GCA_916048095.2. Taxonomy (NCBI): domain Eukaryota; kingdom Metazoa; phylum Arthropoda; class Thecostraca; family Sacculinidae; genus Sacculina; species Sacculina carcini. The sequence continues at coordinate 2,310,754 of OU696596.1, forward strand.
GTGTATCTGTGTGTGTATGTATTTGTGTATGTGTATATATGTGTATGTGTGCGTGTATATCTCTGTGTGTGATGCCTTTGATGTATGCATTTGGCTGTATTGTGGCATATTCTGCTAGAGCAGCAAAAACCTATAACAAACAGCTTTAATTTTGTCACAATATCCAGTCACCATCCAAACTATTCCGGTCTCTTGTTTGTTAGCTAGACTAGTCTTACATGCAAGCTGTTGTTTTATTGTATAGTTTTCGATTATTATCTTTTATTTTTATTTTTTTATCATTATTTTTTTGGAACACATTTTAAATAGATTTTTTTCTGTATAACTATAAAACGATGATGCCAAATTGTTTATAACTTATGCCATTTTTTACACGCGATTTCGACCATGTTCACAAATGTAAATGTTTGTACGAAAAACCAGATGTGGATTGCAAATATATTGTTTGAATTGAAATTGAATTATGTGTGTGTCTGTTATGTTGAGTTTTGTTGTTTGTATTTGTGTGTTTATTGTGTTGTCAATCTGAGTGTTTTTGTGTGTTTTTTCCCTCAATATGTATGTGTGCGTGTGTGTGTGTATTTTTGCGTATGTAAACGGGAATGTGTGTTTTTGTCTGTTTTGTGTGTGTGTGTGTGTGTTTGAGCGCTTTTGAGACTTTCGGGTGAAAAGCGCGATATAAATGTCTTAATGTAATGTAATGTAATATGTATGTGTACTGACAGATCCGGAGGGGGGCTAAGGGGATCAACCCCCCCCCCCCTCCCAAATGTTTCCATCAACGCCTCCTAACCAAGATATTCGCTAAAAATGTCCAAGAAACGTATTTTTTCTGTAGAATTTGTTGATATAAGCATTATCGCAAAGATGTTGCATAATGATGCATGTACATGACTGATCGCCCCCGAATTTCAGCCCTCCAAAAATTGCACTCTTGATCCGCTTCTGTGTGTTTATGTATCAAATATATTGACTAAGAAATGTCTTCATTCCACTCACATAAACACATCCAAACCTTCCATCGTGCAAATCAAATTACATAAGCATTCCACCCTCGTGACAATTAATTAAATCATTTTAGCAAATTACAATGTATAGTTTGAGAGATCCCTGTGCATAGGACACACCCGTTTATATATTTTTTGCCAATAGTTCTGAAGTTTTTTTTGTTTGTTTTTGGTTAATGAACTACTCTTGATTATATAAACAATCAAATTTACCAAGCGACCGGCAAAGGTTTATGTTGAAACAATTTATCTATTCCTTCATGCTATTTTTATATTTATATATGTTGTACATTTCAATCGTGTGCGTTAATTTTGTCAGTTAAATCATGTAAAGTAAAGTAAATTGCTTTATTGTACTCCAATAAGTAGGCTTTTTAGTACAAACAACATAAACACAAACATAAGCACATACTAGGATGAAAATACACCATACATGAATCTAGCAGCATCATAATTTAGCCGCTTTCTTCCAGCCTCAGTTCTGATTGAAGGATAAATTATATCTCCTTTGCGTGTGTTGATTGTTTTTTCACTTTGTTGAACAGTTTCAAATATTATGGATGGCTCTTGTGTAAGTAATATGGAGTTCACAAGTCGTTTTCGATTCTTGGTGACAATGTCATTGATAGTTGGCAGGCCCAGTTGTTGGTACACTTCTGATATGTGTTCTGATTTTTTGCGATTGGACAATATTCTGGCACAGAAATTCAAAACTTTTTGTATCTTATTTAATTGTGTTTTTCCAGCAATGCCGTATATCGAAACACAATAGGATAAGAAAGACAGGATGAATGCGTTGATAATTGGTCTATGTGTTGATTCGGGCAATGATGACTTTGCTCTGTTTATTATGTGTGTATGTGTGTGCGTATTTGCGTTTGTATACACGTATATATATGTGTGTGCGCGTGTGTGTATATATGGTATTTGCCGATAACCACGCGTGTACGTGTGTGTGTGTGTGTATGTTTTGTGTCTGTCTGTATTGTATTGTATTGTTTTGTTTCAATGCCAAACATATACTTGAATATGCACATTTGATTGTATGTGAATGATTATATGTACTGTGTGTGTGTGTGTGTGTGTACAATGTTTATATCAGCGCAATTGAGACACTCTGTGTGAATTTCGCTTTACAAATCGCTTAATAAATGAACAAAATGAAATGTGTGTCTGTGTGTGTGTCACAGTATTTATGTCACAATCTCAGAAAAATATCGTATTTAGCCTTATTATCTGTTCTCTTTAACGTTTTTCCCGTTCTTGGTTTTAGATTATCTATACGTACATGTGTGTGTGTCTGTATGTGTGTGTGTGTTGGCAGGTTATTCTGGAATGACACACGAAGTGACGCTACACACCAAACACGGCGTTGAAGCCAAGTCCTATGAAGGCGTAAGTTTACACACACACACACACAAACACATTCATTTCTGTACACAGTCATAATGTGTGTGTATCTGTGTCTGTCTGTCTGTCGATCTGTCTGTATGTATGTATATGTGTATGTATTGATGATGTTGTACTGTAATACCTACTCTTATTGAGAAATATAGGTGTTTGTGTAATCAACCATTTTTATTTACAACCAAAATGATGCTGATTTTTTCGTGTAAAATGAAAAATTATGTACGCAAAATTCAAGGTCTGACTTTTATATCGGTTGTATAAGACGACCCACAATTTTTAAGGGTGATTTTTTGACTTTAAGAGTCGTCTTCTACGCCGAAATATACCGTATTTGTGTATGTATGTGGGTATGGATGTATGGATGTTTCTATATATATGTGTCTGTATTTTTGTATTTTGTATTTAGCCATGTATTGCCACAAACAAATATACAATGTTCAAACAATAAATATCACAATTGGCAAAAGACCCGTCGAGCTAATGCTCATAGACAGGCTTACATTTCACTTGTACAGGTGGAAATAATGCTATCAGGCCAGGTTATACATACACAAGTACATACACATACACACATGCGCGCGCGATCACATATAAACACTATTCATATACAATGATACACAACAAACATATAACCATACCTACCACAGTCTACCATACATATTCGTACACATATTCTCATACACATATACACATACGCGTACACACACACACACACGTACATACACGCGTATACAACTTCCATACTCTGTGTGCTCTTGTGTGTGTTTGTATGTATGTTTCGGCGTACGTACCGCGTCTGTATGCATGTGTAGGCATGTGTATATATGTGTGTGTATGTGTGTGTGTGTGTGTGTAACGTACAGCTGGCCGATGCTGCCAAGTTGAAGCCGCTCGAGGTTGAGCTGAAACGCCTGGAGGATTTGTCCGAGGCGATTGTCGAGGATTTCGCCTACATGAAGAGTCGCGAAGAAGAGATGAGAGACACCAACGGTATTTGCTAATTTATTATCCGTAATCCGTTCTTTTCTTATCCGTTATTCGTTCTTTTCTTATCCTTTATCCGTTCCTTTCTCATTCGTTATCCATTCCTTTCTTATCCGTTCCTTTCTTATCCATATTCCATTCCTTTCTTATCCGTTATTCGTTCTTTTCTTATCCGTTATCCGTTCCTTTCTTATCGGCATTCCGTTCCGTTCTTATCCGTATTCTGTTCTTTTCTTATCCGTTATCTGCTCCTTCATTATTTGTTTATTTCTTATTCGCTATACGTTTGTTTCATATCCGTTATCCGTATTGCCTTACTTACATATCTGTTATTCGTTTCTATTTCTACATACACACATACACATCGCTCATACACATTTTACTTTTCCACTGTGATATCATGTAGATTGGGGTTCAGTTATTTCAGTGGTGTCTCTAAACCTCAGTATGCTGTGTGTTTGTGTGTGTGTATGTATTTGTGTATGTGTGTCTGTCTTTGTTTGTGTGTGTGTGTGTGTGTGTGTGTGTGTTTGTGTGTATGTATGTCTGTGCATCCGTTTATCTGTATGTGTATGTATATCTGTGTATGTCTGTGTATGTGTGCGTGTATATCTCTGTGTGTGTGTGTGTTTGTGTGTGCGTGTATCTGTTTGTATGTATGTGTATCTCTGTGTTTGTGTGCGTGTATATCTGTGTATGTGTATGTGTGCGTGTATATCTGTGTGTGTGTGTGTGTGTATATCTGTGTGTGTGTGTGTGTATGTGTGTGTATATATCTGTATGTGTGTTGTATTGCAGAGTCGACCAGTACTCGGGTGTTGTATTTCAGCGTGTTTGGCATGTGTTGTCTGCTGTGTCTGGCTACATGGCAGGTTCTCTATCTGCGACGATATTTCAAGGCGAAAAAATTGATCGATTAATTCGACCGCCGCCGCCGCACATTTTTCTCCCGTGCTCTGTATTCTCCCCTCACACTCCCCCCTCTCTTTCTTTCTCTCTCTGTGTATGTATGTGTGTGTGTATGTATGTGTGTGTGTGTGTGTGAGGTGATTGGGTCTTTTTTGGTGTTGTCGTTTTTGTTGTTTGCATTTATTTTCATGTGTTTACGTTTAGTTTGGACTTGTGGAATTGGATGAGAGTGTGTTTTTTTATGGCAAGTACGCATTTGTTCGACGAAAGAATACAAATTGAATTTAATTGAATAGAATGTTTTGCGATTTGACAAGGGTTGGACATGGAGAAACATAAAATACATATGTATGTAAATAAAATAAAACTTATAAAATCTAGTGCGATGTATTCACGTATACCGCATACACACACACACGCACATACACATACACACAGCGGAGTGTAGTATGCTTAGAACTGACCCAAATTCGTCGTCAGAAAAAGCACACAAAAAGGTGTAAATGGGAGCGAAAATACCAACATACACACGCACACAGAAAACAATCTGCCGAAAATAACAGTTGGATCATATCGCCGATGTATTGTTTTGTGTGTTTTTATCGTTGGTAATTATTATTGTGCGTTCGCGCTAGAAGAAATGAATTTTAGGCAGAAATGAATTTTGGGTTCTTTTTTCCGAATTTTCCGCTTTTTTGAAGATTGAAGGACGGACAATTCATTCATGGCGATCAAATGACAGAGGCAAAAACGTACTGTAAAAAGTAGAGGCATACTTTTGGCAAGCACACCTATGTACACGTCATCTGATAATAATATTTTATCATCAATATTATCATATATGAACTGTCCGAGTCTGCTGATTCAAATTACAGAGCATTTAGTGACAAAAACTCGCACAAATATTGTCTTCAAGCATTGACAAAGCCACAGCCTTCATTTCGCTGCACAGCACCCAAGCCCGAGCCACAAACGGCGGCAGTGAAACGAGAGAAAAAAACGCGTCAACCACGGAATTCGCTTGCTGTGTAAAATTTACGCTTCAAACACAAATAAGACAACGAAAACATGCTCGAAAACACACAAACACACACACACACAAAACACAAAACAATACTCACGCGAAAAATACGCAGACAAATTTCAGACACTTTTTTGGCCACAACAATTCTACTCAAAAACCTTCCACTTATCGAGAGCCTCTCGGCGCGCCTCCGGAACCAACTGGTTCCGCATGCCGCCGAGAACCGTACCTGTCGCCTCCGAGGCCAGCATTAGAGGCGCCACCACAGTAGGAGGTAATTGGCGCAAAACGCCGCCGACCGCGCCAGAAATGCCTTTCTGATCGTGTTCCGTTGTGGCCACGCGCACCAACAAATGCGCAGTGTCTCCCAAACCCTTTACACAAACACACACACACACACACACACACACACACACACACACACACACACACACACACACACACACACACACACACACGTACACACACACATACACAAACACACGTACACACACACACACACACATACACACACATTACATTACATTAGGTAGATATTTATATAGCGCCCTACACCTAGAGGGTCTTTAGGGCGTTGAACACACACACACACACACACACAGACATACACATATAAGCACGCAATACATACACATGCATATGCATCTATACAAGAACACACAGACACCCACACATGCATACATGAACAAACACACACAAACACACACGCAAATACGCAAATACACACGCAAATATATATATATATATATATATATATATATATATATATATACTAGCATCAAAACCCGCCCGTTGTGCGGAACAATTCATATAAATATTGCAAATTAAAAATAAATAAGGCAAACTCATAAAGACCTTAATCAATTAAAAAGTCTAAATTTCATTATTTTTAATTTACATTTTGACAAAATATCTTCACTCAGCCCGCCTCATATTTAAACCCGGCCGACGTGCGGAATAATTCAGAACTCGAACACCATCCGTTCTGGTTCTTGAAGTCAAATCCATTAGTTTTGTATATGAATTCATTCTACACGGTGAAATTGAACGTTTTATTGCTGCCCGCGGGACATTTTTATTTCATAAAAATGAGCCATCGCTTCGTTTGCGTTTGAAGCCCCTGATCATTGAACCAGCGAACCATGAACCAGCGCAATTATGTCACCTCATATTCAAGCATACATACACAGACAGACAGATAATTTCTTCTTTATGTATATATATAGCATTAAAACCGCATTAAAACCCGCCCGTTGTGCGGAACAATTCATAAAAATATTGCAAATTAAAAATAAATAAGGCAAACTCATGAAGACCTTAATCAATTAAAAAGTCTAAATTTCATTATTTTTAATTTTATTTTGACAAAATATTTTCACTCAACCCGCCTCATATTTAAACCCGCCCGACGTGAGGATATAGCATTAAAACACGTCCGTTGTGCGGAGCAATTCATACAATAAAATTCATATCAAATCCATTAAATATAATGAATACAAATTGAAAACCAAAAAATGTAACCTATAAATATCTTAACCAATAGAAAAGTCTAAATGTGAATATTTTTGTTCTTATTTTGACAAATATTATCCCTCAACTCGCCTGATATATAAATCTGCCCGTCGTGTGGTATAATTCAGAACACAAACACGAAACAAACAATGAAAGATGATGAAATCTTTTCATCAGAATGTTTCCAAACTATATTTATTACTTAACATCATTCCCCAATATCATTTGCTTAAGTACTATTTCAGTTTTACCGCTATAATATTTATTGTTAAAATTTATATATTTTCCGCTATCATTAAAACCCAATATAACCTGAGTCAAACCTACCCAACCCAACCCAACCATCCAATCTTGACCGCTCTCAGCCTAGTCTGAGATGATTTAACTTATTAGTTTGTGATCACAAAATATACTGATGCGATCATAATTTGTAATCAGAAGACTGAGATTATCTACCCCAGGGGTCCCAAACACGCGGCCCACCAATACTTATCCCGCCAATATAGTACCCAATACTCAACCCGCCAATATAGTATCGGAACCAAACTGTAAGGCAGCTAAATTCACATTTGTTGCATAATGCGATATAATTATACACCATTATCATATTATCTCATGATTCCCGGTTAATGCTTCCACTAATGCATCATATTCCTACAGTTGTTATTTTTTGGATTACACCGATATTACAGCCCTTGATATTACAGCCGATATTATATTATGCAATCTATATTCTGCTACGTATTATTCTTAATACATATATCATCAGATCGCAAAATATATTTAAAGGTTCACATCATTCTCCAAAATCATTTGCTTAAGAGCTATTCTACTTTTATCGCTAGAATATTTACTGCTAGCAAAATATCATATACCTCGCTATCATTTAAACCCACTCTTTATAGATACATTTAAGCCCGCCCGTCGTGCGGAACAGTTCATAAAATATAATTAATATTCAATTCATAAAAAATTAGTGAAAATTGAAAAAGAAAAACAAACCCATAGGAAAGTTTTAGCCAATATAAAAGTAGAAATGTGAAATTTATGTTTCAATTTAGAAAACATGTTTTTCCACAACCCACCTCTTATTTAAAGCTGCCCGTCGTGCGGAATAATTCAGAACTCAAACACGAAACAAACACAAAGAAAATGGATGAAAAACGACCAACAGAAAAAGTCAAATTTGTAAATTCTTGTTTTAATTATTGACGATGTTTTTCCCTCAACACTGCTCAAATTCACACCCGTCCTTCGTGTGTAGTAATTCAGAAGTGTAACACTATCAAAACAATGAAACTTTCTGTCATCTCTATAATTCCAGATTTATGCGTCCGCTAAAACAGCATATTCATATAGTTGGCATTGCATGATATTACAACCCATATCCTTATGCAGCTTAAGCTTATGCAGCTTGAAATTAAACCAATTAAATTATACAGTAAAATTCAGTAGTTTACTTTGTTCCCAGTAGCATTTTACCCGCCCGTCGTGTGGAACGTTATTGAGGACAATAAAGCCTTTATATTCAGTATAGTGTAGCATTAATTAAACTGTACGCAATAAAACCACACCATCCATGCTTGGAGATAATATGATGAATTCTTAATTGTGATTGGGCTTCAGTGAAATTTAATCGGTGTATATTCCTGTGTAATCGCAAGTGCGCATAATAGCTGTCAAATTGGCAACATGATAATTTGACTTTACACCGCCGTAACTTCCTTCAGATACACTTTGTAAAATTACAAATTATACCGTATTGTAGAAAACAAAATTTCTAGCACGATGGTATAAATTATTTTTATGTTTACCAAATAGTTACTGAGAAATAGTAGAAAAATTAATTAATTTTATTCGGCCGGTGTTCAAGTGTAATTTTGGATGTATTTGAGAATTTTGCCAATTTTACACGTTTTTTGTATCATTTGTGGGTATAAATTATAGCTTATCTTGTAGAACACAAAATTATCTACACAGTAGTATATTCCTGTGTAATCGCAAGTGCGTAAATTATGATTGGACTTCAGTGAAATTAAATCAGTGTATATTCATGTGTAATCGCAAGTGCGCATAATAGCTGTCAAATTGGCAACATGACAATTTGACTTTACACCGCCGTAACTTCCTTCAGATACACTTTGGAAAATTAAAAATTATACCGTATTGTAGAAAACAAAATTTCTAGCACGATGGTATAATTAATTTTAATGTATGACAAACAGTTCCTGAGAAATGGGTATAAAAATGAATAAATTGTAGTCACCCGGTGTTCAAGTGTAATTTTGGATGTATTTGAGAATTTTGCCAATTTTACACGTTTTTTGTATCATTTGTGGGTATAAATTACACCTTTTCTTGTAGAACACAAAATTCTCTACACAGTAGTATATTCCTGTGTAATCGCAAGTGCGCATAATAGCTGTCAAATTGGCAATATGTCCTTTTGACTTTACACCGCCGTCACTTCCTTCAGATACACTTTGGAAAATTAAGAATTATACCGCATTTTAAAAAATACAATTTCCAGCACGATGATATAATTTATTTTAATTTGTGACAAATAGTTCCTGAGAAATAGGTAGAAAAATGAATTAATTTCGGCGCCCGGTGATCAAGTGTAATTTTGGATGTATTTGACAATTTTGCCAATTTTACACATTTTTTGTATCATTTGTGGGTATAAATTATAACTTTTCTTGTAGAACACAAAATTATCTACACAATAGTATAATTTTTATAGCTGTACCATTGCTGGTTTATGAGGAATAGATAGGGGAATATTTACCAAAACATTCACGGTTTCCAGTGCTAATTTTGCATTTTTGACTTTGTCATTTTGACTTCACACCGCCGTAACTTTTTTTTCAATACACTTTGGAAAATTAAAAATTATACCGTGTTGTAGCAAACAAAATTCCCAGCATGATGGTATTATTTATTTAGTTGTGTGATAATTAGTTTTTGATACATAGAGAAAAAAGTATAGAAAATCGGACGCGTGGAGTATAAATATAATTTTGAATATAGATTGAAATTTTGTCATGTTTACATCTTTTATGTTCTATTTTCGGATATGAATTATAACCTATCTTGTAGAACAGAAAATTCTCTACACAGTGGTATAATCTGTTTGGCTGTACCATTTCTGGTTTATGAGGAGTAGATGGCAGAGCATTGACCACAATTTTCGCATTTTTCAGGGTTCATTTTGTCTTTTCACCGCTATAACTTTTTTTGATTTCATTTTTGAAATTTAAAATTTAATCTAAAGTGTAGACAAGAAAATTTCCAACGTGATGGTATAAATTGTTAGCGGGTAGGCTGAGTGGTGGCCGAATAATAGCTGATAGAAAATGAACCAAGGAGGGTCGAACACACACACACACACACACACACACAGACAGACAGACACACAGAGGATCTCTTTTATATATATAGATATAGCATTAAAACCGCATTAAAACCCGCCCGTTGTGCGGAACAATTCATAAAAATATTGCAAATTAAAAATAAATAAGGCAAACTCATGAAGACCTTAATCAATTAAAAAGTCTAAATTTCATTAATTTTAATTTAATTTTGACAAAATATTTTCACTCAACCCGCCTCATATTTAAACCCGCCCGACGTGAGGAAAAATTCAGAACTCGAACACCATCCGTTCTGGTTCTTGAAGTCAAATCCATTAGTTTTGTATATGAATTCATTGTATACGGTGAAATTGAACGTTTTATTGCTGCCCGCGGGACATTTTTATTTCATAAAAATGAGCCATCGCTTCGTTTGCGTTTGAAGCCCCTGATAATTGAACCAGCGAACCATGAGCCAGCGCAATTCTGTCACCTCATATTCAAGCATACATACACAGACAGACAGATAATTTCTTCTTTATGTATATATATAGCATTAAAACCCGCCAGTTGTGCGGAGCAATTCATAACATGAAATTCATATTCAATTCATAAAAAATATGGAAAAATAAAAATGAAATAGGGTACACTCATAAAAATATTAATCAATTGAAAATTATAAGTTTAATTATTTTTAATTCGACACAATATTTCCCCTCAGTCCGCCTGAGTCATTTTTAAACCCGCCCGTCGTGCTGAATAATTTAGAACTCGAACACGATCCGTTCTGCATCTTGAAGTCAAATCCATTGGTTTTGTGTATGGATTAATTCTACAGGGTAAATTGAACGTTCTATTGTCTATAGTTGCTGCCCGCGGAACATTTTTATTTAAAAAAAAAAAACTTTTTTTAAATGAACCATTTGAAAAAATGATCTAAAAACACTTTTTTAAACCCACCCGTCGTGCGGAACAATTCATACAATAAAATTCATATCAAATCCATAAAATATAATGAATACAAATTGAAAAGCAAAAAATGTAACCTATAAATATCTTAACCAATAGAAAAGTCTAAATGTGAATATTTTTGTTCTTATTTTGACAAATATTATCCCTCAACCCGCCTGATATATAAATCTGCCCGTCGTGTGGTATAATTCAGAACACAAACACGAAACAAACAATGAAAGATGATGAAATCTTTTCATCAGACTGTTTCCAAACTATATTTATTACTTAACATCATTCCCCAATATCATTTGCTTAAGTACTATTTCACTTTTACCGCTATAATATTTATTGTTAAAATTTATATATTTTCCGCTATCATTAAAACCCAATATAACCTGAGTCAAACCTACCCAACCCAACCCAACCATTCAATCTTGACCGCTCTCAGCCTAGTCTGAGGTGATTTAACTTATTAGTTTGTGATCACAAAATATACTGATGCGATCATAATTTGTAATCAGAAGACTGAGATTATCTACCCCAGGGGTCCCAAACACGCGGCCCACCAATACTTTTCTCTCAACCCGCCAATATAGTATCGGGACCAAACTGTAAGGTAGCTAAATTCACATTTGTTGCATAATGCGATATAATTTTACACCATTATCATATTATCTCATAATTCCCGGATAATGCTTCCACTAATGCATCATATTCATACAGTTGTTATTTTTTGGATTACATCGATAATGCAGCCCTTGATATTACAGCCGATATTATATTATGCAATCTATATTCTGCTACGTATTATTCCTAATACATATATCATCAGATCGCAAAATATATTTAAAGGTTCACATCATTCTCCAAAATCATTTGCTTAAGAGCTATTCTACTTTTATCGCTAGAATATTTACTGCTAGCAAAATATCATATACCTCGCTATCATTTAAACCCACTCTTTATAGATACATTTAATTCGCCCGTCGTGCGGAACAGTTCATAAAATATAATTAATATTCAATTCATAAAAAAATTAGTGCAAATTGAAAAAGAAAAACAAACCCACAGGAAAGTTATAGCTAATCTAAAAGTCTAAATGTGAAATTTATGTTTCAATTTAGAAAACATGTTTTTCCACAACACTATCAAAACAATGCAACCTTCTGTCATCTCTATAATTCCAGGTTAATGCTTCCGCTAAAACAGCATAAGTTGGCATTACATGATATTGCAACCCATATCCTTATGCAACTTATGCTTATGCAACTTGAAATTAAACCAATTA
>OU696596.1:2328194-2365694 GCA_916048095.2 Sacculina carcini
TGTGTGTATGTGCGTGTGTGTGTATGTATATGTGTGTATGTGTGTGTGTGTATAAATATCTTAAATATCTATCTATCTATGTGTGTGGTCATGTGTGTGTGTGTGTGTGTGTGTTTGTGTCTCTCTCTCTATCTCTCTGTGTGTGTGTATGTGTGTGTGTGTGTGCGTGTGTTTATGTGTCTGTGTGTGTGTATGTGTGTGTATGTGTGTGTGTGTGTTTCATACACAGTTGAAGGAAACAGTGCAGAGGTCCGATGCCGCCCAGCAGACAAGGCAGCTGATTACGTCTTATGTCTGTCAGCCATTCGTTCAGTACATGATTTACCAACCGTTCGAAACCCAACAGTCTATCGTGACACACACACACACACACACATTACATTACCATTTACATTACAACACAACAACACATTACAACACATTTATATCGCGCTTTTCACCCGAAGGTCTCAAAAGCGCTCATACACACACACACACACACACACACACACACACATACAACACAACATACAAACAACGAAATACACTCACAAACTGACAAATAACACAATGCAACACACACACACACACACACACACACACATATATATATATCACAGGTTGATAAACAATTAAAAAATCGCTCAGTTTTTTTTAAACGGCTACAGTAAAAAAAAATCTACAAGACCATTTTTGCGATAAGCATTTGGAAACTTGAAAATTGACCGGATGAATTTGGATTGAATTCCGGTTTGAATTAAGCGAGGATAAATTCAGAAAAACAAATCCACCTGGAACTTAAGAAATATTTCCTTTCAAATTGTAAAACTGAATGTGAAAAATCGATATTTTATCGACCAAAACGAAGAGAAACGACAACATAAAAAGACAGAGAGAAGATGAATTCTCGAGGGATTTTCTCACCCGCTGCGATGGCACACGCGTCTCAGCTTAATTTGACAACAATTCAACTGGCCCAGACCGACAATCAGCCCCATCACAGGACCCAGCTGCTCAATATCCACCCGCTTGCCTCCGTAGTCTATACGAACCAGCACCTCGGGAGAAAATGTGAAAGACCTGACTCACACACACACACCTTACATTACATTACATTACATTAGGTATACAGGGACCTACATCTAGACACACACACACACACACACACACACACACACATACATACACATTACGTTATGACATATTAAGTAGGTATTTACATAACGCCATATACCTAGAGGGATCCTAGGGCGCTGCACACATACAAGCACACACACACACACACACATACACATACAGACACAGGCACAAACACATTAAGCAATAGTTCTTAGACAGTATGGATCGTATTGCTAACTACATGAAGATCTATGAAGTCAAATGAATCCACTAATATTTATCAACATAACAAAGCGGAATGAATATATAATTTCGGATTAATTGTAGATAACATACAGACACATACATACACATAAAATTACAAATTTGAATAATAATTCATAAATGTTAAAGGTTGAAGGCCTCAAGTGACAGCTGCTACACGGGAAGAAGTGGAAGCTTATGAACACACAGGTGTGTCCCGTGCAGCTCGCTGTCACCGCAGAACCGACCCTTTCCACGCTATGACGCCACAAGAACGGAAGACGTATTAGAGAGGGCCACCTCCCCAGAATGCATGACACAACACATGACTGATATCTGGTACCATCATTTACTGCTGGGTGGACAGGGACTGTTGGATTATACAATTCGCCCAAAGAAATTCTCCTCCGCCGGGTTTTGAACCACAGACCTCCCGCTTATGAGGCGGGTGTGCTAACAACTACACCACAAAGTACAACAATCCCAGGAATAAAAAGAAATGATAAATTAAACTCTGAAGAGCCACAGAAAACACACACCGTTGAAAACCTGAAAACAAACACACAAACTTAAATGAAAGCGTTTACAACGTTGAGTGGATGAAAATAGGAAGTGGAGCACACCTGAAGTACATTGGAGATCCTGAGCGATCTTGAGCGGCGGTAGTGGAAGGAGCAGCTGATGCTGAGGCCGAGAGTGATGATGACGAAGAACTGGCGGACAGGGGCGCCGAAGAACGCACGTGGTCGCAATCCTGACTGTTTTCAGCGCTGACACTTTTGACAGGCGACGTCAGAGGCGATGGGGCGGAAACAAGACAAGGTGTGTTCAGCGATCCAGCACCTATAACACAGGTTGACGCTGAATGTGTCGGGAATCAAGAACATTCGATTGAGAAAATTTGATTTAACGATTGATTTGATTTAATTTTTCCCAGTCCCTCTCCTCCTACAAAGGCAGCACATTACATTAGAACGCTAAACCTAACCTAACCTGAAATATATGGAAAATATAGAAACGTTTTTGTAATAACTTCTTATAATGTTCTTGAATCCTTACACATTTAGCCTAGATCCTATAACACGCCAACAATTTATAACACATACACAAACACACACATGAATACACACCTATAAACACAAACAAATATGAATGCGTAAAAAGGCAATTTAGCAGAAAAACTACAAACATAAAAAATAAATAATATAAAAAACGATTTCAATTTGACCGAAAATTTCTAATATTATCGAGGACAAATTTAAGAATAAACTAATAAGTCATTAAGACCTTCAGCTAATCTGATCAAATTCCCCCTTCATTTTTTCAAAACTGAGATAATTTAAAATATTTATTTGAAATAACATGAAATAATTTTAAATATTCATATTTATATAATTTTTTATATTAATTGTAAAAACTTACATAAATATCAATACAAACAATTCAAAAATTCAAAACACTTTTTTGTCATGACATTGTTAACTACACTTGTTAAGTACGGTTAAACATGCATAGAAAACAATTAGTAAATCAGCTATATATTACATTCACACATTTACATAACATTAATACATAATGACAATAACGAAACAATACAATAAGATACGATACCCGCAGCGGCTGAACACGAATACACGGGGAGCACGAATAAGTCGCGGGAGCACAATGAAGCGAGCGAACACTCTAGCACTGTGTGACAGCACGCACTATTCTCGACTGAAGATGCTAGTGTACCCGCAGCGGCTTGACACGCATACGCGGGGAGCACGAGTAAGTAGCGGGAGCACAATGAAGCGAGCGAACAACCCTAGCACTGTGTGTCAGCACGCCTTATACTCGACTGAAGATGCTAGTGTACCCGCAGCGGCTTGACACGCATACGCGGGGAGCACGAGTAAGTAGCGGGAGCACAATGAAGCGAGCGAACAACCCTAGCACTGTGTGTCAGCACGCCTTATACTCGACTGACTTGTCCAACACCTGTAGCACCGGCCGGAATACCTTCACTCCAAGTAGGACACCGGTCACGTGACCGTCTGGAAGGTGCCGTGCCATGTCTGAGCAAACAGTCGTGTGAATTGTCGCGGGAAATAGCGGGACTACGATCGTCGTGGGTGGTGTGAACACACAGTAGTACTTCCGCCGGCTTGCGTGGAGAATGGGCAGCGCACACAGGCGGCTCAGACAGACAGACACAAGCACACAGGCGGCGCGGATATACAGCGCGACACAAACACGACATAGCCAGACGGCGATGACATAGCCAGACGGCGACGTAAACACACGGCGCAAATAGGTGACGAAAATATCACATCCGGTGGTGTGCACGGTGCGAACATACATACAATCATATTGCGAAGTGTGTAAATTTATACAATGAAATGAATTTATGTAATGAAACAAACACGCAACGAATATAACGCAAACACACGCACAACATAAACATGCAACGCATAAACTAAAATAATACAACGACAATCAATACAAAAGAAACATGTGTGTGTGAATAAGTGTGTACGCCACAGGAGCCCCCTCCTCAGATCAGGGCGAGAAGCGAACAGGTGGCCTGATGCGTCGGCCTGATCGAGAATGAATGTGTTGTGGTGTTGCTGTGTCACCGGATAATTGTTGTGATGATGTTGGCGCACCGGGAAGTTGTTGCGAGTGATGTTGCGATGCTGCGCGTGTTGCTGAGCATGTTGCTACGTTGTTGCGCGCGTTGCTGAGCGAGTTGCTACGTTGCTGCGCGTGTTGCTGAGCATGTTGCTGCGTTGCTGCGCGTGTTGCTGAGCATGTTGCTACGTTGTTGCGCGTGTTGCTGAGCATGTTGCTACGTTGCTGCGCGTGTTGCTGAGCATGTTGCTGCGTTGCTGCGCGTGTTGCTGAGCATGTTGCTGCGTTGCTGCGCGTGTTGCTGAGCATGTTGCTGCGTTGTTGCGCGTGTTGCTGAGCATGTTGCTACGTTGCTGCGCGTGTGGCTGAACACGAATACGCGGGGAGCACGAATAAGTCGCGGGAACACAATGAAGCGAGCGAACAACTCTAGCACTGTGTGACAACACGCACTATTCTCGACTGAAGATGCTAGTGTACCCGCAGCGGCTTGACACGCATACGCGGGGAGCACGAGTAAGTAGCGGGAGCACAATGAAGCGAGCGAACACTCTAGCACTGTGTGACAGCACGCACTATTCTCGACTGAAGATGCTAGTGTACCCGCAAAACCTGTAAAAGTTGGTTAATGCGTGAAGTAGCTGTTACTACAACCACTGTTAGTGGTCAGTTGTTAGCGAGGTCACCACTTGTTAAACACGGTGTCCGCATATAATACAATTCAATCACGTCGGGGTCACCACTTGTTAACTACACTTGTTAAGTACGGTTAAACATGCATAGAAAACAATTAGTAAATCAGCTATATATTACATTCACACATTTACATAACATTAATACATAATGACAATAACGAAACAATACAATAAGATACGATACCCGCAGCGGCTGAACACGAATACACGGGGAGCACGAATAAGTCGCGGGAGCACAATGAAGCGAGCGAACACTCTAGCACTGTGTGACAGCACGCCTTATACTCGACTGACTTGTCCAACACCTGTAGCACCGGCCGGAATACCTTCACTCCAAGTAGGACACCGGTCACGTGACCGTCTGGAAGGTGCCGTGCCATGTCTGAGCAAACAGTCGTGTGAATTGTCGCGGGAAATAGCGGGACTACGATCGTCGTGGGTGGTGTGAACACACAGTAGTACTTCCGCCGGCTTGCGTGGAGAATGGGCAGCGCACACAGGCGGCTCAGACAGACAGACACAAGCACACAGGCGGCGCGGATATACAGCGCGACACAAACACGACATAGCCAGACGGCGATGACATAGCCAGACGGCGACGTAAACACACGGCGCAAATAGGTGACGAAAATATCACATCCGGTGGTGTGCACGGTGCGAACATACATACAATCATATTGCGAAGTGTGTAAATTTATACAATGAAATGAATTTATGTAATGAAACAAACACGCAACGAATATAACGCAAACACACGCACAACATAAACATGCAACGCATAAACTAAAATAATACAACGACAATCAATACAAAAGAAACATGTGTGTGTGAATAAGTGTGTACGCCACAACATTACTTCACTACTTCTATCCATTGTATGTATGAATTTGCTTTATATTGATGTGAAATTGTGTACATGTATTATTAGACTTTATTGTGAAATTGTGTTAATGTATTATTCCATTTTCTATATACTCATGTGATGCTTTGTGTATATAAAATTGATGTGTTGAAGGGATCGACTTCAAACAAGCTTTAGCTTCTGTCGACTCCTTGTCACTATTTATGTTATGTAAATAATGACAGAATTGAAATAAATGAAATGAAAAAATACTAACCGCTTTTTGTGGTCGTGTTTGAAGACTGGGCGGCATCAACGCTCGACAGTGTCGCCACCTGGTGGCAGAAATCGCGCAGAAAAAAGAGCGCATCCTGATCGACATTGAGTCGCACAGGACACAGCGACACACGCGCATCACATTCCTCCATAGCCACACTGTGTTCGGGCCTGCGCACCAACGCTTTCACCAACACCTAGACATCCACACACACACACAAATATATACAGCAAATAAACACACTGCAATATTCAACCAAGTGGTGCAGTGGTAGCGTCGCGGCTTTGTAACCAAAGGGACTGCGGTTCGAATCCGCGAAACGCCACGGCTGAAAATAACGGCTGAAAATGACATTTGTGTTGAATGACAATAGGAAACTATAAGTAAATAAAAAATATGCAACAAGAATAATAATAATAACGATAAGATTAATAATAGTGAGATTAATAATAATAATGATGACCATATTAGCGCTGGATTGGCGAAGCCCTGAGTCGGACGTGTTCTGATAGAGGAATTTGTTGATATTGGAAGTGCTGATGCGATCGAGAATTTCCACATTGCGTACAGCCAACACAAGACGAACACTCTGTTCAGTGTCGGCGGGATAGCGGTCCAGCTGACAACGAACCTACACACACACACACACACACACACACACACTATAATGTCCTAGCGCCACCTTTGTTATTATACGTTCGTTTGTGTTCTTCTCAAGAGATGGCGCTATGGCATGGTTATTGTACGTTGAGAATGGGCTTATGCGACCTTGGGGGTTTTGCGAGCGGACAGTTCTGGTTGAGTCGTGTGTGTATGTGGATGTGTGAAGTAGAGCCTCGTGTTAAGCTGGTGTTTGGCGTCGGAGAACAGTACACACACACACGCATACACACACACAAGCATACATACATTCAACGCACACAATCTCATCATGGAAATTCTAGCAAGATTATACAATCTTGAGCAGTTTTGGTCAAGTTTATATATAATCTGCAATTTGAATTATATCTGGTTGATGAAGGCATGGAGAAACACTAATCCACGTGAATAAATACACAAGCCTGCATACACACAAACATACACAGACTAACACACATCAAATAATTACCGTTTGTGCATCTTGAAAATTGGCACATTTGTTTTCAAAAATAACATCTACTTTCTGGAATCACAAGGCATATCACATTGCTATCTGTAATTAAAAAGAGCCTATGTGAATTCATCCAAGCCACAGTGAATAGTTACTATTTAATTTGGCGTGATTAATCCTTTGTGAAACAAGCACAAAACAAACCTTGAAAAGTTTGAGTTCCATCATTTGCCTAGTGTTCCGCTGGGCTCCGCCGCAGCTGCTATTGTGGTTCGTTTGTGAAAGCTCTTGACGTGAGCCAGGGCTGTGCGGCTGTTTGTCCAATTGCACATTAGAGGTGGCTAGTGTACCAAACTGCGCATGCGCAGGAATCTGCAGCGCCATTTTGGCAAAAATATGTTATGAAGACACTCCCGCAGACAAGATTAACCGTTTCGATTGACGTGTAGCGCTTTTTGTTCTCAAAGCAAATACACACACCGCTGAACAAACTGCTACAAAAATAGCAAGTAAATTAATTTATGATACAAGTCATATGAATAATTACAGCAATACATGGCCAGCAAATTATAATTCATAAGTATTTATGATTCATTTCATAGTTTTTAATTAAATAATACTATGTGTCAGATATTATTTTATGATTAAAATCTCGCATCTCGCACATCTCGCGCATAAATTTTGGATGATTAGTTCAAAACTATTTATTTCATTCTTATCAAATAGCTTTGATATTACTTTAAACATTTGGAAAATTTGTCACCTCGCACGTGGGATAATTGTTACTGGCTGCCTCAAAGCACACACTTCCCCCAAACCAATCCTCAAATGATACTAAATGTCAAATTATACTAAATATCAAATTATACTAAATGTCGACGGCAGCATTTCGCTCACCTGATGCAGCGAGTGTTGGTTGAAGAAAACACGGTGTTCTCCTGTCATAGGCGACGATAATAAACGAACTCTGACGTCACCGTGTGTGTCGCGTGCCGTTTGCAGACGAACCTGGCGCATCAGACACAAGAAGTTTAAAAAATTCAAATAATGTTCAAAAATTATATAAAATATTAAATCAATAAAACGTTGGAAATAAAGCAAATATAATGAATAAATATATCAAAATATAGCAAATAAACTGATAAAACATAAAAATATAAATATTCAAATAAAAAATATTAAATAAAGAACAATTGTAAATATGAAGTATTAATAAATAAATACATCATATCAAATACAGTAAAATGTTAATTTTATAGTCCACAGAACTACAAGAGCTTAAATTATAATTTCAACAGAGACGTATACAAAGAAATAAAAAGTTAGCAACGTAAAAATAGGTTTGGAGACAGGACATTCGGAGCCTTGCTCATCTCCTGTACACCACAACTAGTGAGTACAACTAGTGAGTACAGACACCCACACATAGAGAGAGAGAGGAAATCTCACTCGATCTAACGGCCGACTAGGAGAATGCTGGCATGATGAGCTTGCATTCTCTTTTTCGTCTCTGACATCGCTGGTGACGGCAAAGTCGCGTCCGCCATAGATGCGCCACGATACGCACAGGCGGCGCAGTGTCAGGCGCCGCCGCGGCACCGGAAATGTCGCCGGCGCGCGCAAAACGTCGCACCGGCCGACGGGTGCCGCCAGAAAATTGTCCACCAGTCGCCAAGGCGCGCCGCCGGCCGTTGGGTCGATGAGACAACGCACCTGTGGCTCACCCGATCGGGACTGTGCCAATAAGTACACACAGACATATATAGTCTTTTATATATGGCCTCGATATGATTTTCGTTGTTTGCTGCATGATTTGTCCATTGAAGTATATAAATATCACACACACAAATGAGCACATTGACATGATTGACATGATTGTACAACTGAATGCACTCTACACTATCCGTTCGTCCAAGAGCAACGGCTCGACGAATCGTTGCCTTATTCATCTGTGTTTACTGAATAACTTGTTTTTTGTCTATGTGTGACAATACATCAAACTTACATCCAATTCACATTTAGATATACATACACATACGTATACACTGGGGCCAGTGAAAGAGATTTTACATAGCAAAAACGTGAAATGGTCGTGTTTCTTTGCCGGTTAAAAACTGTTGTGCGAAAAATACTCGGCAAAATATTTCGTAGGGTCAACCCCGAGAGTAATGTTGCTAAAAATGACCTAGTAGCTAGCATAAAAATACTTAACATATTGACCAACAATGAACAAACACATTATTAAACAGATACACCAAACAGAGTTGTAATCTATAGCCATTGAAGTTGAGTTGAATCTTGTTACTTATTGATAGTGAAATTGCTGAATATTTATTTATATCTTTACAGTCTTCCAAATTTACAAGCTACATGTGACTACGCTTCATTGGAAGCGATCTCCTACCGAAATATACTAGCGCATGCATGTGTGAAATGTAACGAAACATAGTTCTTGTAAATCATTTCCACCAATGAGATTCGAACCCGACATCTCCGGATTGTGAAGCGACAACACACACAACTAGACTACAATTGTCATATCGCAATAGGTCGATAAACACCACCCGACTCACCCGTATTCCAACACCGATGTCTCTTTCGAGGACACAAAAGTCGTCTTCGTCAATCGCAGCGTTCATCAAAGCGCTGCTCTCCGGTGTTGACAAGTCAGAGACACGAAGCGACGACATACCGCCGACAATAGACTTTTCCTAATTAATATAATACACATTTCTATTACTTAAAATACAAAAATACCAGGCATAATAACTATAATTCTTCCTTTTTTCATTGGCAAAAAAGATAAATTACATAATTAATATATTTAATCTATAATATTACATGTTTATTAATACTATTAATATAAATACCATAATTATTATAATATTGATATATTACATTTTATGTAATTTGTGTTTCAATCGCAGCGAATGCACGTATGGACAAATATGCGTCATAATTGTATCATGAATAAACATAACAGTATAATATTACCGATCAAGACAGAAAAATCAGCACACAATATAAGAACAATAACAAACAATAAATTAATACAAATAACTAACAACAAAAACACAAATTATACGCACAATCAATTAATGTACAAGATAATACAATTAAAGTTAAAATTCAGTACAACATACTATAATATAACAGTTTACACTATTAAATTAACTAACTTTGTGTTTTCATCTGGGAATTTTCAATTTACAATTTTCAAACCTTTTTTGCGTATCGAAATTGGGAATCGATAAGCGAAGCAGGTACCATCTGTGCTTCGTTGGGGAAGAAAAAGACTTCGACAGGATTTTGAACACTGTTCTCGATGCGATCTGCTGGGCAAAAGGCGCGAAAAAGCTGAATTATATGCCACGGAAAAATTGACACAAGTCAAATTGTTTTCAATTTGTTCAAATTGTTTTAAAACCACATGGTTACATCAGTAAAATCCAACGCCAAATAAAACATTCACATAAATAAATCATCATTCATAAATCATGTACTTACAAATCATATTAGTATAATATATTTAAATTTATAAGATTTACATTAAATTTATGATTGATAATTAATGGTGATGAAAACTGATAGATTTAGTTGGTTCATTAGTTTTTTTCAGTTAGATATGATTCATTAGCAGTACAACTTTTTTCTATAGGTAAGACTTGAAATACGTGTGGAATTAATCCGATTGTATCTCATGGTAGCTATCAATTATTCACTTTCCAAAAGAGTAAGTGTCCTGTGCTACCAGCACTAATTGAGATAACAATAAAAAACCCGATAAAGAAACTCACCTCTAAAACGATGAGGTTTGGTTGTTTCCTGCATAGCATCTTCAAGCAGCGACTGCAGACCACCTTGGTTGTGGAGCGAGGATTCCTCATCGGCCACCCTATCGCGGCCGTCGGACACACTTGCCAAGTGACCGGAGGCGTCAACACTTTTGCCGGATACGTCAAGATTTTGGCCGGATACGTCAATGTTTTCGCCGGGTACGTCAACATTCTCGCTGGATGCGTCAACATTCTCGCCGGATGCGTCAACATTACCGCCGGACACGTCAGTGGACAGGTGACGCACCAGTCGCAGTAGCGCGCACAGCGAGTCGGCGCACGTGTCGAGACGAATGTGGTTGACGCTGACACCCCATTCGGCCGCTGGAACTCTGGCTGTGCCACTCAGACCGCCGCCGCCGCCGTCGCCGCACGTTCGCACACTCAGCTCGAGCAGATCGCAGGCAACAACGCGCACAAACGCCCCGGCCTCCGTAACTCTAGCTGCTGTTGCCGCCTGTTCGTTACCGCCGGATGGCGCTACATGCACACCACTGTCTTCGAGAATCACACGCAACACAGACATATCGGCGTCTCGTTCCGTCGCCGCCGCCGCCGAGGTTTGGCCGAGCCGACCGTCAACGGACGGCGAACATGCGGCGGTAGCGACAAGGTGTGACGACACGGTAAGACTGGCGCATGACAGTCGATACACAAACGGTACCTCAACAGGCCTGATGTCCACACAAACGCACACACACACACACACACACACACACACACACACACACAAGCACACATACACACACAAATACACATACAAACATATACCGTATTTGCCGGTGTATAAGTCGACCCCTAAAATTCGACGGAAATTTACGACATTATGATATATCCTTTGTATAAGTCGAGCTCAATTGTTTCATTATATTAAACTTTTATATTAACAAATATATAATAATGGGACGAACGCTTTATAATGATCCAGTTTCTCGCTGTTTGATGAGCCTGACGGACGCACACCCACGCACAATGAGATGCATGAGACACGGCCTGGGTTACCATCACATTTGAAGCGATGAATACCAAGTTAAATTTTATGACTCGGTGTATAAATCGAGGTCGATTTTTTTCGGCCGATTTTTGATCGAAAAAGGTCGACTTATACACCGGCAAATACGGTATATATTCATATACATACGTACACGGTATATATATACATATGCAAATTTTGATTTAATGATAACTATTTATTGCATGTAATTGTCTATTGTTCGTGTTCTATTATTCAAAGAGCACAGTTCATTGGGTATATTGCCATCAAAATCAGCATAGCAAAAAAGTAACAATACACGTCAATTGTGCGTAGATGGAATTATATGCTTAAAAACGTTTCATTGAGGTATATGTGTGTTGTAATTGACTAGGCATAAAATGGTTGAAGATCATATGCGATTAGCCAACTAATTTACTATTATATTTAATTTACACAAATCTACGACCATGATTCAAATATGTATCTTGTTTAAATGCTTGAGTTTACAGAGTGTTACTTTACAGTTTACTTTTTTCGCGTCTGTGTATAAATATGTGCGCTATATTAAGTATATGTTGTTGTTGTGTATATGTGGTTGTAAAAAGAAAAAAACACAAATTGGGAACGTATAATTTTAGGTTAAAAACACAAGGGAACTGAACGCCACAACACCACACCAATTCAACTCTCAATCTCCTGCGCTCGCCACACCAAACACCACCAGCAACACAACAACCCCAACCAACCAAACTCCAACCAGACTTCCGGCTGCTTCAGTGCCGCCGCACCGAACTCCTCTCAGCATATTGTACAAACACACACGCAGTCGCACACACACATACACACATACATACGCGCGCATACACATACACACATGCTAATCAAACACTCCGCAGAACAGGTCAGCAAATACGCACATACATACACACATGTGGATAACTCACAATATACGACAACGCACGACTCACACACAAACACATACACACACATGTTCGTGCAATTAAACGAACATGTGTGTGTAACGATATTACAGTATAACGCACCGATATTGCAGCGACGAGCGCGTGACTTGCATGTGCAACTGCGTGGCAACAGCCGGCGGCCAATAGCCTGGCACGTGAATGTCGGTGACGTTGAAAAAGTCCATCAGTTGCGGCACAATTAGCTGCCGAGCGAAGGCCGCCGGCACGTAGTGGGCCAGACATCGGTCCAAGCCAACGGCAACCTTGAAGGTCTTATGTGGGCGCCGAGCAAAACATATACACAAATACAGACATACTGTAATGCAGGAATTCTCAACCTTCTGACTAAAGGTTGAAGGCCCCAAGTGACAGCTGCTACACGGGAAGAAGCCGAAGCTTATGAACACACACAGGTGTGTCTCGTGCAGCTCGCTGCCATCGCAGAGCCAACCCTCTCCACGCTATGACGCCACAAGGACGGAAGACGTATTAGAGAGAGCCACCTCCCCAGAATGCATGGCACAACACATGACTGATATCTGGTACCATCATTTACCGCTGGGTGGACAGGGGCTGTTGGATTATAGAATTCACCCGAAGAAATTCTCCTCCGCCTGGTTTCATACCACCAATAGATTGTCGAATATGGTCACATACCCCTTTAAATGATGGTTCAAATAATATATTGGTTCAAACACCAATATTCAATTATTTGCCAGTATGTCCATTCTGTCCACGTTTTGTTTCTTTTTTCTCGTTAATATTTGTATACATGTTTATTTTTTAACGTACTCTATTTTCGTCTTTTTAATCAATAGATTGACAAACAAGTCATTGTGGTTGATGGCTTTATATCATGTTAAATTTTCGTTTTTATATTCGTGTAACTAAAATCCAGGCTATTCAGCTTCAATTGCATTTTCAGTTATTATTCAATCACATTTGAATACTGCCAAATTGTATGCTGGAAGAATACATGAATGAACGAACGAACGAATGTGAATTTATACCCAGTTGGAAAATATTAAACACAGTGAAAATACAATATTCATTTTGTTTGTTTATGAAATAAGTCGTCAATTACCTTCACATTGTCGCTACAATCCAGCGTGTATTTGACGGATACGGCCAGTGCCGGGGTTGAGTCCGTGTTGGCGGACACTGGCGACTCACTACACAAAATACGATCAAGATAGGGGGCAGCACTGTCCACCGCCGGCAACTGTGGCGACAGCTGACATTTGGCAACACAACCTGACAACCCGCATTGTAGAACATATGTGTAATGAACCAATTACGAATATAAAATTTACATATATTGAATAGCTGATGTATAACGAACGAGTAACGATCAATAAATGTAAATAATGTATAACAAATGTATCCATATAGTGGAATGAATGACCTTAATCATTTGTCCTTTTTGTTTGCTCTATTTTCATGTTGTTATTTATTCACTAATACCGGTGTAAACGCGTTTGCGCTATAATACGAAATACACATTTTGTTGTTGTTTTTTGGCGATAACATTGTGTTTGTTTGAAACAATTGAGAGAAAATTCGACGCGTCCAAAAGAATCGCTCTTACAAACTGACAAATAGTGACGAATCGAGAGTGCAATTTTTGGGGGGCTGAATTTTGGTGGCGATCAGTCAGGTACATGCATCATTATGCAACGTCTTTGCGATAGTGATTATATAAACAAATTCTACAGAAATATATTTTTTTTATTGAACCTCTTGGTTATGAGGAGTTGATGGAAATATTTTTTTGGGGCGGGATTCAGCCCAATGAGTCCCCTCTGGATCCACCGGTGATAGTACACTGAAAATTATTCCTCTAGGGCAATGCAAATGTCGCAAGCATGGCTGGAATTCAAACTGTATTGTCAGGTAAATGAAACGTGCTATTGTCCAGTATATATCTGTATCAAATGTGTGTAACGATCAACTGTATTGAGTACTTGTATTGATTTAGTGTGTATTTATTATATATGCCGATTAGCTGCATTGGTTTTATCAGCATTGATAATATTGTTTGTATATACACTGAATGTCTAGTTTAATAGATTTACTACCTTTGTGATAGAGCTGTACGGTGTCTGACGAGACGCACACATATCCGTGACTGGGAATTCCTGCGTAGCCACTGACGGCAAACACGGTACCGCCTTCGAACAATAGTCGAATTTCACCTATATTCTCATTGTCTTCAGTATCTGTGTCATTCTAATTAAGCACAACACACACACACACACACACACAAATCGCTCACTTTTTTACGATTTCTGAAACGATAGGCCACAACAATTAACATATATTGATGAGTCGTGTTCACTAAAGACTTCAAGTTTGCCCTCTTACTTGTAGACATGGGTTTAAAGGTTTAGCTGTTCATATTGTATATTGTTTTTGGTGGAAAACCAGAGAAAAGAATGACGGATTACTAATTTATCCATAAAATGTCAATTGTGTAACCATTTTCTATGTAAATTTGCATATACAAAGAGCAAACTAAACTATTTATATAAAAATATAATACAATAATAAAATGTTTCACCCATTTGAACGTGTATTTCTCTGTCCTTTCTGACATCACATCATTATCAAATATGGCGCCATACCCAATACAAGTAAATTCAGTGATTAATTTACTTATATTTACCTATCTATCAATGTGGCTAATTGATCATTTATTAGCAAGCTTTCTATTCAGCTCTATTTTGGGAAACTGTATATATATATATATATATATAAACATCCTTTTGTACATGGGTTTTTTTTAAGTCAAAATTATGATTTCTGCCCGATTTGCGAAATTCAAACAACCATGTGTGTATGTGTGTGTGTATGGCGCCATACCCAATACAAGTAAATTCAGTGATTAATTTACTTATCTTTACCTATCTATCTATCTATCTAAGTATCTTGTTCTATATTTTGATTGATACATATCTTCACCTGATTGATATATCTAAATATTTATATCTTGTATGATATATATTTACATATACTTTATATCTATTGAGCGCTGCTGGTACATGGGGCCACCACATGGTGGTAATAGTACCCTGTACTCCAACGCGACCAACGTGACAACAGTAGTATAGTACGACACTTTGTTACATATGACGTCATAGGAGGGGTGACGTCATATGTAACAAAGTGTCGTACTATACTACTGACCATACAAGCTGTGTGAAGCGTCACAGCACCGCGACCAACACGCAACAAACATGACAGGTTGCTTTGTCGATAGCGTAGTAGTTGAGCCTGACGCCGCTGGCGGCGCCACTGTCGCTGGTGTTGTTCATACACCGAGTGAAACATGGCGTCGTCCGAGTGACTGTCATCCAGCCCAGCGTCTGTATGTCAACACACACACACACACATGCACACATACACACAGGCATACACATGTATACAGATAGACAGACAAGTACACACATACACGCATATATATATATATATATACACGCAGACATATATACACATAAAGACGCACATACATACACACACACACACACACACATACATACACACACACACAGACAAGCATATGCACACATCTATACACACATATACACACAGGCATACCCACATATAAACACTAAAACAGACAAGTACACACACACACGCATACATATATACACATAAAGACACACACACACACACACATATGCACACATCTAAACACACACACATACACAGGCATACAAGTTTAGGTTATATAACCTGTGCGAAGTGAAGCAAATTACTATATTTCTTCTTCAGAACATGCTTGTTGTTGATTGATGAACAATGTCGTTAATTGATAATTTATTACCAAGCTTTCTATTCAGAAAACTCCATTTGAGAAACTGTATTTATGTAAACATCCTTAACTAGCTGCCTTCTTTTTGTAGGTCAAAATTATGATTTCTGGTAGATTTGCGAAATTCAAACAAGCATGTGTGTGTGTGTGCGAATCTGTGTGGGTTTCTATGTCTGTGAGTGTGTGTAAGTGTGTTTGTGTGTATGTGTGTTTGTGTGTGCGTGTCTGTCTTCCTCTTGAAATTCGATCTTCTCTCTCTTACAGGTCTTTTTCCACTTCTCTTTGAGCATATCTTCCCGATGTCTCTTCTGCTAAATAATTACACTGTGTGTATAACTGCTTTGATAAATTTATTTATCTGTGATCGTTTCCAGTTGTTATTTTTTTAGTATATCGCTACTTTTATCTTTATTTATGCGATATTGTTTCGTGAGCTCTATATTATGATACACATTGCGACTGTCTGTTGAGCGCTATACCAAAAACAAGTGTTGTTGTTTTGTGTGTGTGTGTGTGTGTGTGTGTGTGTGTGTGTGTGTGTAGTAATAGCATGTATTGCAATCACATCAACATGCGCTTTTCATTGCAATAACAACGAAATAAAGAAAACATTAAGATGTAAAACGGACACAATCGGATATCACAAAAAATGAGTACACAAAACGATATACCAGTTATATAGCAACAACGATTTACTGAACATTTTAGCACAATCATAAATGATTCGTGTGTGTATGTGTGTGTGTGTGAGAGTGATAGACGAACTGTTTGGAGCTGCCGAACGGCACATGGTGAAGGGATCATCAAGCAGCTGCTGATCGCCGGCAGCTGCCGTTGGAGAGTAGCAGCTGTTGGCCGAGGCAGCTGCCAGAGGAGAATGTGGCTCCCACAACGCAAGATCGTTACACAATCTGGCGCGCGTACGACATACACACACACAACCACACACAAACACATGTAGATGCACATACACATACATGTAAAAACACACAGATAGATATATACCAATACAGAGACACGTACAAACAAACAGACACACACACAAACACAATGCAATGACATACACCCACACACCCACACACAAACACATAGATACACATACACATACATGAAAAAACAATTAGATATATACCAATACAGAGACACGTACAAACAAACAAACCCACACACACACACACACACAAACAAACAAACACACATATAGATACACATACACATACATGTAAAAACACAGATAGATATATACCAATACATAGACACGTACACACAAACAAACACACACACAAACAATGAGGAAAGCGACTATGCTTTGCAATAATGCTTATACCAACATATTCTACAGAACAATATTTTTATTGAAATATTTTAGTGAACCTCTTGGTTATGAGGGGTTGATGGAAACATTTTGTGGGAGGGGGGCTTCATCCCCTGAGCCCCCCTCTGGATCCGCCAGTGTGCAGACGTCACCTGTTGTAGAGCAGTTCGTATGTGTGCTTGTCTGGCAGGCGCGCTTGAAGCACGGGCGCACTCAGCTCCACTGACAACCAACATCGGGACATGGTCGTCTCAATGAAGCCGTCCACTTGTGCTTTGTCGGCAACCACAACCAGGTCTTCCTCGCCTCCTGACACACACACACACACACACACACACACACACACACACACACACACACACACACACACACACACATGAGGAAAGGTTGGATGAGATGAATCTACCAACGTTGGAGAGAAGGAGAGAGAGATGAGACTTAATTAACATCTACAGATCATGACAGGAATACTGGATTCGAAAGAAATTGGACTAGTGCAGCAAAACCAACGAGGACGAGGCCATCACAAAAAATTGAGAAAAACGAGATGAAGAAAAGACATAAAGAAATATAGCTTTCCGTTCCGCTGTGTGAATGAATGGAACAGTTAACACAAGACGATTGTAGAAGTCAATAGTTCATCGCTGTTTAAAGAAAATACATACATAAGAAATAATACATAATACATAAGACAAATATTGGAAGAAAGACAGGACAGTCCGAGCATAGCTCATATCCTGTAACCCAACTAGCTGAGTACACACACACACACACACACATATTACATTACATTAAGACATTTATATCGCGTTTTTCACCCGAGGGTCTCAAAAGCGCTCACACACACACACACACACACTCAAGCACAAGAGTCATAACATACATAATCACGAACACACACACTCACCTACATAAACACACACACACACAAAACAGACAAGTACATATACGCACAAACACAAACATACACTCACGTTTACATACTCAAAAACACAAAAATACACACGCACATACATATTGAATAAGATAGCACAGCAGACATACAGCACAGAAGACAACACAGCAGGCATACAACGACATACACTCAGATTGACAAATCACAACACAATAGACACACAAATACAAACCAGAAAACACAACATAACAGACATACAGACATACAGACACACACACACACACACACACACACACACACACACACACACACACACACGACTTCATCAAACTCCTAGGCGGAAGAATAAGTGAGCGTTCAGGGGAGCCGCGAGAGACGGCCTGGCTTCGGCAGCGAATAAGCCTGGCCGTCATTCGTGACAACGCCGTCTCGATTGTATTGTAGTGTTGTGAATATATGTAACACGTTTGTAAATATATTTGCTTGTGTGTGACACACACATACATACGCACTCTTCAGGACTGAAATATTAGGCTTTTGATAGTATGGTCCAATAAGACCACCGAAAAAATTGAACCATTCTACGGTAGTATTTTTCAAATGCTCCGTTTGTTTTATATGTATTATATGTTAAAGGAAATCAGTCCTTTTCTATAATTTACGTGTTAATTGACGTTTTCATCAAACTATTGCAAGTAGTTGTACTTTATTAACATTGCTATAATTTACATTAAAATGAAGTTTTGGACAATTAATTTATTAATAGATTAATAATAATAAAGTACCCATTGGAGTATATAATTCCCTTTCAATAAATATAGCTTTGGCAGAATGCATTTTTTACAATGAAATAGCTCCGAGAATTAGCCCACCATATCCGCCGGGTTCCGAACCACGGACCTACCGTTTGTGAGGCGGGTGTGCTGCCGCTACACCACGCAGTCCAACAAGCGTACAAACACACAGACACAAATAAAGACACACACACATACACACACACAAACACACAGACAGGACAGATTGAGGAAAATTGAATTACCAAGGCTTGAGGAGAGGAGAGAAAGAGGTGATTTAATAAACATATATAGATGCATAAATGACACGATCAACACAGACGACATCGGATTAGTTTTTCAAGAAAATGCGCGTAGAGGACAATAAAAAACTGAGGAAAACATGTTGTCGAAAAGATATAAAAACTATAGTTTTCCGTTTAGGAGCGTAGATAAATGGAACCAATTAGACAGCAAAATCGTTGAAGCTAGAAATTTAAGTTGCTTCAAAAATATGTTAGATAAATTATGGAAAAGAGACGGGACAGCACGAGCTTAGCTCGAATCCTGTAGAACAACTAGATGAGTACACGAAAATGGATGAGACGGAACAGTTTTATTTCTCGAGTTATTTACAATCTTCAGTGGAAGAAGAGGACACAAACGTGAAAACTGAAAAAACCAGGTGCCGCATTAATTTGAAACAATTAAAGTTTCCCAAATATAGATGTGTGGATGAATGGAATGAATTAAGGAAAGAAGTAGTCGATAGTGAAAAGATTAGCACATTCAAGACAAATCTGGACAATTTTGCATACCGAGACGGTACAGTCCGAGCCTAAAAGCTCTTCTCCCGTATCAACAAATCGCTGAATACACACACATACACACACACACAGGTAAAATCTCACCTGGCGAACTGTCGCTGTCCTGAGTGTCGGCTTGCGACAAACACACATCATCACCGTCGAAAACGACGCGCCGACGGCCGAACGGGCCGAATTTGTCGTCGACACCGATGGAGTCCAACGTGGAACTCGTGAAGCATTCTTAAATGACCAACACAAAAAGAGGTGTAGAGAAAATAGAAATGTATACAATGAAAATGAGGACGACGATAAAATGATAGCACTGAAATGCACTCTTGAGAAAAAAACTTACAATAAACAATTAGCACTTTATGGCCTAGCACCAATAACAATTACAAATACACTACCAACACACGAACACCACCAACAATCACAACGATCACAAACAGACTGCTTGTAGCTCGCTTCAGCCAAACGCACACAGAGGTCACACGTCACAATGTCAAAGTACACCGACCAATCAGCACACAGTACTCGAGTCACGTGACAAGCCAAGTCACATGAACCACTCACACACGCAGACATACACGGTAACTCGCAATCATAGAAAAGAGCAGGCACACCATTCGCACACATACATACAGACATACAAACACACCTAGAAGGTTACACGATTTCATCACACTGTACAATCACAATACGAATACCTATTACAAGAGGCTATATTATTTTTTATAAAAACACACGCATATAGAACGTGATACTCAAAAAACTTATCGCCTTAGATGTAAATGTAAGTTATACAGAAAACTTCTACACACCAGAATTCAAGGTGATATCTTGTGTACATCAGCTATTTCCCTGCATCCCTCAGCAAGCTGTAGTGGCATATTTGCTCAATAGATGTGATTGTTATGTTGCACTCGTGTTACTCACTGGGTTTCGACCAAAAGACGGTCAAAAGACGGTGTCGGTAAAAAAGACCAGTTTTTCCATTGAAACAACAACAACAACAACAACAACAACATGTATTTGATTTAGCGCACATAGCAACAATGGCGCGATTACAAAAGAACAAAAATAGCACAGAAAAAAAACAAAAGCTACACGTCGACGCAATATGAAACAAACATTGAGCGCAATAAATAATCATCAGAATAAAACATACATACACAGTAAGAATAAGAAATCCACACACATTTTCAGTACAAAGATAATCAGGTAGAGATAGGAGATAGAAAAAATTGCTTACAGGACACAAAAAAACACGTGAATGCAAAAAACAAAGGCAAGCAAAAGATGAGAGTGCACTTTGAGCAGCTAAATCCAAAAATACTAATTTAAACGTAAAGGGGGCATTATTCTTGGGTAATTACGGTGGCCTTGAACTGTCTATTGAGAGGAATATGTAAGGAATCAAGAACATTAGATTTATAAAATTTGATTTAACGAATTTCTCCCAGTCCCTCGCCTCCTGCAAAGGCAGCACATTACATTAGAACGCTAAACCTAACCTAACCTAAAATCTATATAAAAATATAGAAACGTTTTTGTGCCGTTTTTTTTATAAATTAACATGTTTAATGTTCTTGAATCCTTTACACATTTAGCCTAGACCCAATACACACAGTCGATATTGTTTGTTAAGTTGGGCGTTAAATTGTCCACACAATACCTGTATCGTTGGTTGGATGACTAACATAAGGCACATCTTCGGCTAGATCCAGTGTGCAAGGCGACAGGGCACAATTCCGCCCTGTTTGGCGCTCCTGTACCGTAATGACCACGCGCAACATCCGCACACTGTCCTCTCCGGAATCCGGACAAACTTCGGACATTGCCTGATAGTGGAAAAACCGACCGAAATTTACTAGAATAATATCAACATACATTTCTGATCACATAATTCGAATGATACGCCTATCCGGATTACGGACAAATGAAAGTCGTCTACGGACTACGGACAACCTCCGAACAATGTCTGATAATATACAAAACGCCGCAATAGTTTACTGCAGTAGTGCGGGACCTATTTTGTGATCGATGTAAACACACACAACACACACACACACACACACACGTACACACATAATACAACAAATGCTACACACACACACACACTCACATGCACACGCAAATACATGCATACACACACACACACACAAACACAAGATTACCCTAATACAATTAATCTCAATTAGGAAACCATGAAACCTCATAATCATTACTAATATATATAAATAAATATATATTTTTATTTATTCATTTATATCTACTTAATATGTTGTCTTCTTGGCTCGTCTTTTTGATGTATTTTATATAACAGTACTTGATAAAGCCTTGATGAGGCGAAACGTCGTACAAATACAGAAATAATTGTGCCCGATGAAGAATACTTCTTTCATCATATAACATTACCGGGTGCGTGAGTGTTGTTAAAACTACCAACTATGAACAAGCATCTATCATTATCTATTATTATCTATCTATTATCATATATCTATTATTTTAGCTATCCCATTTATTGATTGCTACACCAAAGTCCACGCAGGGAGCGAAACAGGTATGTATATGGCATACACGGTTATATAGACAATCCGGGGGGCGGGTAAGAACCGGAAAACCGTAGCTCTTACCGACCCGTAATACATGAACACATAATACATGAAACACAAGTACAATATATACAATCGATGTGCACCAGCCTACCTGTACACCTGTATAGCCTACCTGTACACCTGTATAGCCTACCTGTACACCTGTATAGCCTACCTGTACACCTGTATAGCCTACCTGTACACCTGTATAGCCTACCTGTACACCTGTATAGCCTACCTGTAGCAGTAAATGTCGTTGCCGAGAGCCTGTGTGGGATTGGTCTTCACAACAGCTGCCGCAGCTGAAAAACAGCTGCAACTGCCGAGCCACCAGCTGCAGCCGCAGCGAAGCTGTTGTTGTGGACGTAGAGGAACCCCAGCTGGCCGTGAGCTGAAGCTGCTGGAAGCTGGCCAGTAAGCTGTCGGATCGCAGCTGTTGGCGCCACCACGGAGGACGGCGGGAGTCGTGTGATGCGCACAAATTCGCTACAGGAAATCTGCACATACAGACACACACACAAACACACACACACACATATACACACACAAAAACACTCGGGCATATAGATAAACGGAAGAAAGACGAATATTAAGTTATATTTATAAGTTATACTAAATTCATAAGAACGAAATTGTCACATATGTTAGCGACAATGTTTGCTGAATTTTGTCTTTCAATCAGTAGTATATGTTCATTGTGTTATCATAGTGTTTATTGAGATATTTGAGTGTTTGTCTATGCCTTCATTTATTATCGACTGTTTTGGGCGTGTGAACTCATCGTCCAAAAAGCTATTTAGCTTCACGGGCCTGGTGTGTTTGTTTTTATTTTTTCGTGTTAGACTGAAGTGTTGCCAAAACACAGTTCATTAAATTTGTGTGTCAATATTGAAACAAACAAATTTCATTTAATTTATTCAAACATTCATATTGCGCAATCTCTACACACAATGTGTCTCAGATGCGCAGACAGTACAATATTTACAATGCGGCATTGTACAAACAGACACACTGATACATGTACAAATATTCACAAGGGTACAGACACACACACACACACACACATACATTCAGCGGAAGTGCGGATATATCACTGTCACCGACAAACATACACACACACATACATACACACAAGAGCCAAAGCAGTTAGAGATATAAAGAACTATAGTTTCCCCGAATAGGATTGTAGATGCATGGAATAAGCTAGATAGCGAAATTGTTCAATGTAGCTGTGTGAAAGAATTTGAACGTAGGTTAGATAAATGTTGGCTGGGAGACAGGACAGCTCGAGCTTAGCTCATCTCCTGTACTATAGAACTCCATGAGTACATACACACACACACACACACAGACACACACACACGTACATACATTACATTACATTAGGTAGATAATTATATAGCGCCCTATAACTGAAAGGTTTCACACACACGTACATACACACACACACACACACGTACACAGACACACACACACATACACGTACACACACACACACAAACGTATACACACACACACACAAACGTACACACACATACACACAGACACAGACGTACACACATGTACACACACACACGTACACACACGTACACACATGTACACACATACATACACACAAACACATACACACACACAAACGTACACACAAAAAAGGAGCGAAAGACAGAGCGAGAGAACTTTATATTAATCGCTAGTATAAACAATGTAAATAATATATTTCGCCAAGCAATTGTTTTGAATGATGAATGAATTGATTGAATGAATGAAGAATGATTTTTGAAATTAGGACAAAATTGATAGTAAATAGTGATGAGGAGAGAGATTATTGTAAATACGATATCCTAAGATAGACAGACAACGATTATAGTGAGAATGTCTATAAGGAAAAGCAGGTTCCAGTAAGAGACAAGAATCATCAGATGAGCTAAGTGTACGAGTAGATAGCAGAACATAACACGCGCACAAACACACATACACATGTGTGTGTGTGTGTGTGTTTGTGTGTATAAAAAAGCTCACAATCAGACACATACATACACACAACCATACGCACACATATACACACAAAAACACTGGGGCATATAGAAAAACGGAAGAAAGACGAATATTAAGTTATATAAATATTAAGTTATAAGTTATATTAAATTCATAAGAACCAAATTTTAACATGTCTGAGCGACAATGTTTGCTGAATTTTGTCTTTCAATCAGTAGTATATGGTCATTGTGTTATTATAGTGTTTATTGGGATATTTGAGTGTATGTCTATGCTTTCATATATTATCAACTTTTTTGGGCGTGTGAACTCATCGTCCATAAAGCTATTTAGCTTCACAGACCCAGAGTGTTTGTTTTTATTTTGTCGCCAAAATACAGTTCATTTAATTTGTGTGCGAATATTGATTGTGCGTGTGCGTGTGTGTGTTTGTTTGTGTGTAGCTGTAATCGTCATAAATGTACCTAATCTGCGATACAGATGTAGCATCCCTAGCGTACATGAACGTATAATATCTGTGTAGCAGATCACCTTAATCGCACGAGCAAAGATGGCGCGCTCACTTCCACGATGTATTTACAGGACTGTGCTGTACTGCCTATAGCACGATCGAAACACATTTGATTTGTCTACGAAACACAAACACACATACACACCTTTTTTTAATTTCATTTATTAAAACATTTATAAAGCGCAATTCACACTTTGAGTCTCGATTGAGCTAATACTTCCATTGGGAAAACAGATACATTCATCCAAATTCATGCGCATACATGCATGCAATCAGATACAAACAAACACACACACACAAACACACAGACACAGACAAAAGTGAGGTTTTAAGACTTAAGACACTTTTAGTTGTATATAAGGTCTTGACAATGCATATTAAAACGCATTTTTTTGCTACTAATGCTATGCGCCAGAAAAAGACGATTGATGTTTGAAGAGCGCCCTATCTGTTAGGCCATTCCTATTATGCATTCTTCATATTATTAATTTTCACAAACGTAATCATGTAGGAAATTCGCTAAAAGATCAATATTGTTGCAAGGAATTTTATCTAATTTTTCCAAAAAATCTTCAAAATCATTTATATATTCATTATTATATTTTTTAATTGTCTTCACTTTTCTCTTTAAATAAAGTAGATAATTTAATTACAAAATGCACTGTTTATAAGGTCGTGATCATATGACGTCACATGACTGGCTGCATACCAGATCCGCTGATTGGCCCGTTGGACGCGAAGAGGGCGTGGCCATACGAGACGCAGAGCGCTGATTGGTCGGCTCGAACAACAGAGCAGAAATGCGATCCACCAATGACGGATCAACCTCGATACTACAGCCGGCAGCCAATTTGAGACTGTTTAAAAAGCAAACAAACAAGTTTGTAATTCCAACTTGACCCCGGAAGAATACAAAATTAAATGAAAACTTACTTTTTTCTAAAAATTCTTGATTACACAAATATTTGTCTATCAAGACGCCAAATATGTCTTCAAATATTGATTTAAACATATTGATGTATTTCCTACACATAAGCAGCAAACACAATTTGCCTACTTGAAAATAATACCCGGGAGAAAAAATTTAAATTACTGAGTTTGTGTCTTGTTGTGAGTTTCCGAAAATTGAACCACAATAGAAAGCATACAATGAACGACAAGTTTGTATTATATAGATTACAGTTTAATTCGTTCATTGTCATATAAACAATATTGCTATTATCAATAGTTAAAATAGAGCCGGATATTTAAAATACAGCCACATATTTATAATACAGCTAATTATTGAAAATACAGCTAATTATTGAAAATACAGCTAAATATTAAAAATACAGCCAAATATTAAAAATACCGCATATAAATATTAAAAATACCAAATATTACCAAATATTAAAAATACCGCAAAATACTAAAAGTATCATATTAACTTATGAAAAATATCAAAACACACCCACCTGACGTTGCACAATGTCGAGAAAGAGGGTGAGAGACGACCGACAGAGGCAGAGCGGCTACGTGAGACAGAGAGCGAAACGGCCGCGCCACTATTGGCCCCGTCCGCGCCACGATCAAACACCAACAACTGCCGCACAAGCGCCACATTTGTAAAAGACAGCAAAAGAAGCAATGCAAGTATAAATTAAAATGGAAATGGTGCAAAAAGTGAAGATATTAGTTGGAAATATTATCAAGTTATTGGGCATTATCAATTGATTGATTAATAATCAAGCCCAATAATAATGATTAATTAGTTACCTCTTACAGTTATCAATAGGTTTGATATTAAAACAAATTCAAACCAACGCAAAAAGGAAAAATAGCCAAAAAGGAAGTATTCATTGCAATATCAATCATCAACAAGGTATGATCAACCAAGACAGGAGTAGATAATCGCAGATACACACACACACACACACACACACAAATACACACAAACACATTCAATTGTAGTGTTGTTAATATGTGTACATGTTTTGTAAATATATTTGTTTGTGTAAAAAAAAACACAAACAAACACACATATATAAAAACAAACACACCCATACATAAACACACACGCACCCATAAATAAACAGACACACACACACACACACACACTCAACTAGTGAGTACATACACACACACACACACACACACACACACAAACACAATTATGGAGCACATATAGAACATACAGAACTTTGCAGCGCTGAAATCTATTTCTGGTTTACTTTTTTGGGTGTCGTTTGGGCTATGCATGGGTTCACATACTAGCTGACAAGTTTCTCAAACTACCCAGAGATTTTGGGCGCTGTTGGAAGATGGGACCCCCGCCATCATGGTGGTAATGATTCGCCTGTAATTAGTAATAATAATAATAATAATAAATAATGTTAGAACCTCAGTATATTCGACATCGGCGGCTGTTTGGCGTGGAAGACATTCGACAACTTGTGCACAACCCAGCTCAACACTGGCCGAGAATAGAGCGTCGCCGGTGCTGACATCTGGCGATCGCTCGCTGAACTTAAGCGTAACTGGAAACGCCAACACACTGACAACCCCACCACACACGCACACATGCAAGGTTAAAAGGTTAAAGGCCTCAAGTGACAGCTGCTACACGGGAAGAAGTCGAAGCTTATGAACACACACAGGTGTGTCCCGTGCAGCTCGCTGCCACCGCAGAACCGACCCTCTCCACGCTATGACACCACAAGGACGGAAGACGTATTAGAGAGGGCCACCTCCCCAGAATGCATGACACAACACATGACTGATATCTGGTACCATCACTTACTGCTGGGTGGACAGGGACTGTTGGATTATAGAAATCGCGCAATGAAAATCTCCTCCGCCGGGATTCGAACCAAGGACCTCCCGCTTGAGGCGGTTGTGCTACCAATACACCACGGAGTTCCACAAAAAACACATTATAACCATTGTGTATGTTTAGGTGCGTATTGTATCTTATGCGTGTTATCATTACAAATGATTCATTTGTATCAAATCACACATAGGTATTTGAATCTTTATTGATATATTTGTGTATTAGATCTGATTTTAAGTATTTCTGAATGTAATTGTCGTCACAATTGATTTAAAATGCAATTTTTTATCAATTGAGTTATGATTAAAGCCATGATCATTACATATAACGACAACTCGTATATATACGCGGGCTTGAGTCGCGAATTGGTCCGCCTCGTAGCCGAGTGGCTAAGACGCACGCTTTGTGCACAAGAGGTTCAGGGTTCGATTCCCTGGCGGGTTCGTTTCCTTAAGAGATAGCCCAATTGCCGCAAGGCGGGTTTCTCATGTGCGCTTGCGATCGTGTAGTTTTCTGTGTACTGGCCGTATATTATATATATACATTGAGTCGTGAAATATCGACCTCTGCAAA
Organism: Sacculina carcini; assembly: GCA_916048095.2. Taxonomy (NCBI): domain Eukaryota; kingdom Metazoa; phylum Arthropoda; class Thecostraca; family Sacculinidae; genus Sacculina; species Sacculina carcini. Next base: position 2,356,917 of record OU696596.1, read on the forward strand.
AAATTGGGTTGTGGCAACAGAAAAAAAGTTTGAGAGCCACCTGGTATAGGAAGTCAATTGGACGGTGAAAGAATCGCCCACCTGATGTGATCTACAGGACAGTGTTGTAGTAGTAGACTGCGACACTTGCGACACACCGAGTTAACAGCGTCGGACACACACAACTCGCGCATGCCGCACATAAGCACCTCAGCCATGCTGTTCAACTGCAATCAATACACACACACACACACACACATCCATAAAACACAAGCTTTGTTGAAATACACGTAAAATGTGACAATTTCCAAATATAAACGGATATATATTAATATAAACGGATATATATATATATATATATAAATATATTATCAATATATTTCCAAATATATTGTAAATGGTGATATATAAAATAGTGTCCCTTTGGAAAAAGAAACCAACACAGGCCAATGAGTTGAATATGATATAAATGTTCTTATATACATGATATAATGTCTTCTATATACATATGGCTTCTTTTACATATTCCTACATAAATATGTAGCTTTATACCTCTCTTTAGAGGTGGCTACAAGGAGACATCCATCACCAGATACAGACAGAATCTTCGAAAGCATTTTCGTTCCCAAAGCGCGTAGTCAGTGTTTGGAATGACCTACCAAACTGTTAGTGGATTCCGGGACAGTTTTAAAATTGGATACCAGACTTGATAATAAAAAACCTAGGGCCGATGATTTAATTCAAAAACAAAGATCACCAACACTAACAAGCGTCAAACACGAAGTGCTGCGACTTACTTGTATCTTACCGAAGTCACAAACCTACTAGAACCTTTTCCAGGAAGTTGTCTGTGAGTATATGTGGAAATGTATTTAGCTAACAAAGTACCAAGTAGACTGGCATACAGAAACATGATCATATACAATCATATATCATATGATCATGTAGAATCTACTCAGAATTCCTTGCATATTAAAATGGGGAAGTTAGATTCAATTGTGAAGGATTACATCGTTACAAACCGCCAGTAAAATACGCCTGAGTGATTAAGTGAATAAAAAAGTTGTGTATGAGCAAATACTGAAACCCACCGTAGAAAATATAATTACAAGTTTCAATATCAAGTATATATATCCAACTATTCCAAAATCGGTAGTACAATTTAGTACCAATTTAGACCGAAAGTATGGTAAGCTGTTTACAGTAGAACATTAAATCATAGATCACAAAGTATATTTCACACATAGTAGTATATGAGGCACTTAAATGCGAAACAAGCGCCACCTTTTGACAACTTTCACTCGTAGGTACGTTCGTGCTGCCATCTATAGTGAGAACATCATGATGAAGCAGACAGACAACAGCTGACGAGAATTGGAATCGAACTCGGAATGTTTCGCTATCGCCAATGTCACCACCTGATAGTATACGTAAAATAAAATGGTTTGATATTTCTGAACAAAGATCTCACCGAGTATTGCGCAAGAATTACAAAATATTCTTATTTAAACATTCACTTCAAAACAGTACTCAAAAATATCAAGAGCATACCTAATCGAACATTTAAACGTGATAATTGGTCATATTATCACGCAGGCGTTTTAAATACAATTGGTTTGAACGACAACCGATTACACATTAAAAATAAATATTACACAAACATACACACACACGTATGGACGTATAAACAAACGAACATTGACAAGTGTATACAACTGACTCACATCTGGTATGATCTTTGCGCGTTCTTCGCCGATATTTTTGGTAGATGGGATGTGCCCGTACATGTGAATGGTCCGACCTTGCACATACACACACATATATACATATACAAGCACATGATATGTGTTGGAGAGCAAGGAAATCCTGAGGCGAAGAAACGCGAGAATTAGGAAATCGATGCGAATTGCAAAAACATAGATCAAAATGCATACTTCAAATTGCAAATACTTGCAAAGATGTGTATGTGTATGTTCTTTGTGTTGTTTTGTGTCTTCACAATCGTGCGTGCGTGTTTCTGTGCGTGTTTGTATGTGTGTATGCATGTGTTGGTGTATTGGTGCCGTTCCCCGGAGATTGCTATAAAGCTTTACAATGCTGTCCCATCATATATTGTCGGGGTTTATGTCAACAGCGCGCAGGTAATATTCACATATGAAGTATGTCATTCGTGTGTACGCACAGGCGCCTGCAGCCTTAGAAATGTATTTGTTATTTGTTCTATTGGACATACCAACTGAAGCAATATCCCAATATCATGAAGCATATCTTGCGAAACACGATACGATCGGATGGCTAAATTCCTATATTCGGACAATGAAAGATCTGGATAAATATTCAAAAAATTGTTGCAACGTACCGACTGGCCTCGGAAAACACACTGGCTGAAGCGGAGGAGACACTCATAGTGTCAATGTCTGCACCAGATATCACCGACTCGGCTTCAATCCCGGGCAAGTGCATACCGGCTCGATACATGGGCAAATATTCTTCACGATCTTCAAAGTCTACATACAACCCCCCCCCACACACACATATATAAACACATAAGAAATAGGTAAATATAGAACTTCCTTCGCGCCAGTTTTTTTAAAATGTAAAGCAAGCAAAAATAACCCGTCGTGAATAAAGCTACGTTTCACAGAAGTAAAACGAAGAGACACATCTGGAATATCGATAATAGAGTGCCCTGTTCTTGTAAATATTTTTTAAGAAATTATATGTTCAACCTATGCATTATATTTTTCCTGAAAAACGTAGTTTTGCTAAATTCTCTTAAGAGCTGTATAAATGAATATTGAATTAATAAGTTTTGTTATTACGTCGTTTATATTTGTATATTTTCGTATAACTATCGATAATCCAGGGAGTGCGAGAAATAACTGCAGATTTGAAAGGAATGTGAACACTGATAACAATTAAGCAGCACTGGTATGAACGAACGGTATAAACCTGTTCCGGACCAGCCGTGCGATAACAGCCTATGTGACGTCACAGCTGATGCGGCTGGCAGCTGTCGAGCCGAAGAATTGGCCGAGATCAGCTGACGCTCAATCAGCTGATAATCGTCCCTGGTCATTGGTTTCGGCCGACCGACGCTGGTGCCATCTATAACGCCCGAACCTTCCACGCAATCAGCGTCGCCCAATTCTCTGCACAATACAACAGACGGGACACTATCGTTTAACCCAAAATAGTTCGTTCGTTTTTATCTACCCCTTCGTGCCGAGCGAGTCCATATGATCACGGCTTATATCTCAGAAACAACACTTTATACAGCTACATGCTGTTGATTTAACAAAATCTTTACTCTATATTCAAAGTTATGAACCGATTTTAAAACATTATTTATTCTCGGTGTAAATGGGTGAATAATAATATTAGTCGGTAATTTAAGCTCGCACCAGGCTGTTTATTATATTATTATTATTATTACTAATTACAGGCAAATCTGAGTACATGGGAAGAAACAAGCACTATGACCGCCCTGCGGTGGTCCCATGTACAGGAAGCGCCCAAGATATATAGTTTGAGAAAACCCGGTTGAGGAGAATTTCTTGGGTGAATTTTATGTTCCAACTTTTTATGTTCCAAATTTTATGTTTATGTTCAGCCCCTGTCCACCCAGCAGTAAATGATGGTACCAGATATCAGTCATGTGTTGTGTCATGCATTCTGGGGAGGTGGTCCTCTCTAATACGTCTTCCGTCATTGTGGCGTCATAGCGTGGAGAGGGTTGGTTCTGCGGTGACAGCGAGCTGCACGGGGCACACCTGTGTGTGTTCATAAGCTTCGACTTCTTCCCGTGTAGCAGCTGTCACTTAGGCCTTTAAACTTTGATTGAGGCTATATTCTTGTAGACAGAGCTACGTGCGAAGTGTTCGGAACGGTACCGACCCCGTGTATGACTTGTTCCCTGTCGATGTCACTGGATGTTCTTGCTGGTCTGGATGACTGAAAGCTTCAGCAAGCCGACACAGCACGCGAAGTTGATGAGGAGTTATCAGACAGCTCAGCTGGCCACTACTCACTTGCAAACTTATCTGTTGACAACACAACGACACAAGCACATAAGACAGGACAAAGCTGGACAATTGTGGACACCGAGATGGGACAGTCCGAGCCTAAAAGCTCTTCTTCCCCGTATCAACAAATTGGATGAATACATACAAACACACACACCCACATACACATAGGAACACACAAATAAATAAACCACAAAAACACACACACATGGTAAAATTATTGTAGAATCAAATGACGTACAACTCATGTACATACATTCTTTTCATCTCAGGTCAAAGTCCTTGCTACAGTAAGTCAGCGTCTCAAAAAAGTAGTGAATTTTTTTACTGGTGTGGGTGCGTACGAGTAGTTCTGATTCCGCTTACTCTTATTTAATTTCCAGTATTTATATTTCTAATGTTATTGATATTATCTCTCTCTCTCTCTCTCTCTCTGTCTGTCTCTGTCTGTTGACGATCCAGATGAATGAAGATTACAGTGATGCAATTAATAGCGTTGACACTCAGCCCTATAACGCCGAGCATGTCGATTTGGTAACGTTTGATTCATTGGTTTGCTGTGCTGATAATGTCCAGCAAGCAGAAGCAACTGCCTACTGTTGTGAATTCTACACGATGCATTTATCATAGTGGAAGAAGGGCGGTGATTTTGTGTCGTGGCGATAAATGCAACGATAATCGAGATGCACAACAACAAAAAACAGTGATTTTTTATATAAACCGCTCAAAACTCCGACGTTACAGGGCTAATAATAATAATAATCATAATAAAATGTCCATTAGCAAGGAGAGCAGGAGAATATCTCGCCTTGGGAACGGTCATTGATTCGTCCAGCTTCAACTGACACCGAAACACCGTGTCGCCATCACACTCGGCAAGAAGCACGGCGGCCGCATTGCAGTCGGACGCCGCAAAATGCTCCGACATGGAAGCGACGCACGCCGAAAAGCACTCGTCTTGTTCGGTGGCAGTGTGTGTGTTTGTGTGACCGTGTGTGGCGGCCGAAGACGAAGGCTCTGAGGCGGTAAAAGTGGCTGGCAAATGGCCAGATAAAGTCATATCGGGAGCGTCGCTAGCCAAGCTGCCGAATTCATCACTGTAGAATCGCACACCGCGCACAGTCAGCTGCTTACACGAAACGCCGTCAGTTGGCGCCACTGTCGCTTGTTGTCCAGCCTCGTCCACATACTCAGCACTGACACACACATACATATATATATACACAAATGAGGACAAGAGTGTACTGAAAGACATACTGAAACAACACCTAAAATTAGGACAAAGAAAACTATGCGATAAACCTGCGTATTACGTTGGTGAAGCATTGATTCTACAGAGATAAAAAAGCAGTAATAAAACAGCTACATACACAATCAAATAACCAAAAAACAACGCTGCAATCAAAAGTGTCCACTGAGGAAATGAATTTGCAATAAACAAGAATGAATTGATACGCATAACAGACAAATATGAATATACAATGAAACAAAGGCAACAAATAAACTTTGGATATACATTATAAATACAACTCATGGCGTTTGCGCTTTATCCACTTATCTTTGTGCATTAATTTAAATATTAATAATAATAGATCTATATAAACATATAAATAACAATATAATAATAATAATAAATAACAATATAACACGAACCTGGCAATTCTCATTTCGAGTGCCGATCCCATGTGATTGTTGTTTGTGTCGACGTGTTCCAATCTCAATGTGACGTCCACCAGACTGACACAGATTCGTGTCAGCACTGCACAAGCACAAACAAACAGACAGAAAGACACACAGAGACACATGCAAGTAAACTTGGAGACAAACACTCGCAGAAACAAACACAAGCACACACAAACAAGCACACACACTTAGAGAAATATTCTGAAAAATTGAACAAACACTCATAAACACACACACACACAAAAAAACATTGTGTCTCACATGTATAAGAGAAGAAAGAGAAGAAATGGTAAGAGAAGAAATTAAGAGAAAATTAAGAGAGAGGTGGTAAGAGAAGAAATTAAGAGAAAAATTTATAATGAAAAAAGAATAGAAGAAATGAGAAAATGACCCTGGAAGAAAGACAAATATAGATAATTAATTTAAAAAAAGAGCAGAGAATAAAATAGAGACAGTTGATAGAAAGGAAGTTGAAAAAACAGTGATAAAAAGAGAGCGATAGAGAAAGAACAAGAGTAGAAGATGAAACGTGATACGGTGAAAAGAAGTGTACAGGAATCAAAGATAGGAGGCAAAGTAAACACTCGAAACACCAAAAGCAATGTTGGACTCCGTGGTGTAATGGTTAGAACACCCGCCTCACAAGCGAGAGGTCCGTGGTTCGAATCCCGGCGGAGGAGAATTTCTTTGGGTGAATTCTATAATCCAACAGCCCCTGTCCACCCAGCAGTAAATGATGGTATCAGATATCAGTCATGTGTTGTGTCATGCATTCTGGGGAGGTGGCTATCTCTAATACGTCTTCCGTTCTTGTGGCGTCATAGCGTGGAGAGGGTCGGTTCTGCGGTGGCAGCGAGCTGCACGGGACACACCTGTGTGTGTTCATAAGCTTCGACTTCTTCCCGTGTAGCAACTGTGACTTAGGCCTTTAACATTTAACCTTTAAAAAATAAAATGAAAGGCGAGAAAAAAACTACCTGCGTCGATGGCTTTGGCCAATGCTTCGATGCCGTCGAACGCATCGTCACGTGCGTCGGTGACGACGATGTCGGCCGACTGCGCCGGGGTTGACGGTGCCGACGAAGACAAACACTCTTTAGCCATGTCAATAGTACTGGCACACATACTGTCCAACATAGAGTCGAACATAACACCTGCCACAACACCAACACACATACATATACATATGTATACATGACTTCTATTCAATACTAATTATACAACCATAGGATTATTAAATATACAACCATAGGATCGTACACATTCTTAAGTCAAATCGATCATGAAAAACACACCAGAGCCAAAAAAACAGAAATATTACAATTTCATCCTTTAGAAGACAACTATTTCAAAAAAGAAATACAACTGTTTATTAGGACAAGGAAAATTCAATATTTCCCAAATAAACTAAAACAGCATATATTGGATGATCAAAAATTGCATGATAGTGAATGCATTAACGAATGAGTGAATGGATACAAAAAATAGTATTAAGCAAAAACTGACTATAAAAAACAAAAATATTAATAATTCAACAACAAAAACTATTTAATGATATTTGTTTAATGGAGTAGCTGGGTATTTGAAAATGTCTCAAATTATTGTCTATAAGAATTAAGTTTGTGCAATTAAATTACGCAAATCACATAGAAATACACATTGGAAATAGTAAATAAATATGCCTGAAAGAAGCCTTTAACTTAAAAAGCCTTGCCAATGAGCATGAATTATTTATGAAAAGTGTTGAAAGTGTTATTGACGAGTGATACGTCTTACACACACACACACACACACACACACACACACACCCACACACACATACACATACACACGTGCAGCTGCAGTTTGGTCTCCACATGACGTAAAGTATATAAAGGAAACGCGTGTAAATCTCTCTAGCGTAAACCTCTGGCACAAGGACGGAAGACGTATTCCAGAATGCATGACACAACACATGACTGATATCTGGTACCATCATGATTACTGCTGGGTGGACAGGGACTGTTGGATTATAGACTTCGCCGAAAGAAATTATCACAGCCAGACATAGTTATAAGCCAGACATGACCGCACAATGTTGAAAACGCCGCCACCGCTAAATGGCGTTGTCATACCGTCGGCAACAACAGCGCGCGGGCGCAGTGTCAGTACAAGACCGGAGAAGTGCGCACGGCTACTGCTGGTGAGCAGCGCGCTCCACGGTACAGACAGCCGGGCGGCGCCGATGTAGCCGTCGACAAACTCCAGTGGCAAGTTATTGGCGGCAGCCGTCTCATTCAGCGCCTGACAACAATAACAACAACAACAGCAACATGAGAGGCACACAAACACTCGCAGCAGCAGTCACCAACACAGCACATCCACTACATCACCTCACAACACAAGACAACACAGACAAAAACATAAAAACAACACCAAGCACACTTTACCACAGACAAATTTTCACATCACTTCCACCAGCTCCCCCACGCACATCAATCAAGAAACACATACACACAGAGATCGCACGGAAAGCCATACACTCACTACAACACAATACACTCCTACAAAGACACCCACCTGACATACACAAATCAGAAAACACACTCACACGCGAAAACAAGGTGCATCTGGCCAGGTTGAGATGCGGTCATCATCCTGCCCTTCTGTCATATCAGAAAAGGTTGAATGACTCAATCGATGACACCTGTGTCCAGATTGCAATTCAGCACCACACACCATCACACACATCATGCAACACTGCACAGCACACACACAACTCAGACGCCAACACAAAATTACATCTATCAGTGACCTGTGGAACAACCCGGTCGGTGCCGTGTCTTTCCTCAGGAGCTCGAGGTTGCTCGGCCAGACAACCTGAGGAACAACAACAACAACAACAGTAATAAGCCAGGTTGAGATGCGGTCGTCATCCCGCCCTTCTGTCCTACCAGAAATAGTTGAATGCCTCAGTCGATGACACCTGTGTCCATATTGCAATTCAGCACCATTTACTATCACACACACACACACTACACATCACACACTCAGCTCAAAGGCCAACACATAATAAAATATAACAAGGACCAAATGTGCACAAGATGGCTTT
>OU696596.1:2370694-2475694 GCA_916048095.2 Sacculina carcini
ATTCTGTGCTAATCTGATCAACACTCGCTTTTATGCCGCTTTTAGCCTCACTGGGGTAAATGAAACTGAGGTGAAGGTGATGTGATCTACATTTCTATACACCCGTGGCCGCGTAGTTATGAGGCTTCATGTACAGTCACACATATAAAGAAACCCTATGGGATAGTATCTAGGTTGATTTGTATGATGTTTGACATTCATACATATGTAAATATAGGCATAGTCTTTGGCTAATGATTACAGGCTTGTGGTTAAAGGTTAAAGGCCTAAGTGACAGCTGCTACACGGGAAGAAGCCGAAGCTTATAAACACACAGGTGTGTCCCATGCAGCTCGCTGTCACCGCAGAACCGACCCTCCCCACGCTATGACGCCACAAGAACGGAAGATGTGTTAGAAAGAGCCACCTACCCAGAATGCATGACACAACACATGACTGATATATGATACCATCATTTACTGCTGGGTGGACAGGGGCTGTGGGATTGTAGAATTCGCCCAATTTACTTTGTTGAAACAAAGCAAGCAAAGGAACGAGAGGCAACTTAAAAAGACGAAGATGGATTTCAGATGTCATCAATACATCGTGCGTCATCTGTATTTCCCGCTACAATCGTTGTCTTTGTTGTTGTTTGATTTGTCCGAGAGACAGTCAAGGCGTGACGCTCAGTCACGATGCCAAAAATCGATCTAGCGTTAGCCTGTCATCAGGTTCGAGTGCGAGAGTGTGTGTGAGAGAGAGAGAGAGAGAGTGTGTGCGGACCTCAGACAAAGTCACCGACAAAAATACCCTCCTGTTAGCGTCTGTATGGCACTGAAGCAGCCACAATTATGTGTTGTGCAGGTGTCAGTCGCCAAGACAGAATTAGATTGATGAATTGGCATCATGTTTTGCTTCTTTGTCGCCATGAGTAATCGAACATATGGGAATGTGGTGTTTCATCCTAACCTTACCAGATAGCACAGGAATTTATATTTGTTAAAAGGTTAAAGATTAAAGGCCTCAAGTGACAGCTGCTACACGGGAAGAAGCCGAAGCTTATGAACACACAGGTGTGTCCCGTGCAGCTCGCTGCCACCGCAGAACCGACCCTCTCCACGCTATGGCGCCACAAGGACGGAAAACGTATTCCAGAAAACATGACACAACAAATGACTGATATCTGGTACCATCATTTCCTACTGGATGGAGAGGGGCTGTTGGATTATAGAATTCGCCCAAAGAATTCTCCTCCCTCGGGATTCAAACCACGGACCTCCCGTAGTCCAACTGCACATTGGAAAGTTGAATCCCATTTTGTATCTGTCTGTCCGAACTCTCTTTTAATTGAGTTATCTTTGACAGGGTAAGTGTACTTCAATTACGTAGTAGGTTTAAAACTATCCTGTGGTATGATTCGATTGGTTGTTTATGTAATATTTTATAAAAACATCCTAAAAATATTGTTAATATGGTGTTTACGCTCTTGCCTAGATGGTGTTTCATGATTAAGATAACTTCTAGTTAATTAATTATTAAAACAGCGTATTTTAATAGCTGTGTTAAAGAGATGGACTATATATTATTCGTAAAGTTACCATAAATTTAGTGAAACTTATCATAAGTGGTATCTTAAATCAACCAAAAATATTTTTTTGTATTTTTCTGTGGTGTGATCGTGTGTAGTGTGAGAGAGAGAGAGAGAGAGTGTGTGTGAAAGATTGTGAGTGCGTGAACGTGTTAGTGTGTCTATGTGTGATCGTGTATAGTTGAATTGTATTTTGCGTGCGAGAGTGTATGAGCGAGTGTGTGTAGTTGTTTCGGTGTGCGCGTGTATGCGTTTAGTGAAGTGTGCATGACCCGCGGCGGCGAGCGATTGACCGGCTCGACGCTGATTGGTTGTGGCGGTGGGTGTTAGGCCTGTGCGCGTGTGTGTGTTTGTTGTGCGGTTGTGGCGTGACGTCTTGTAGGCGCGCGTGGGCATCACTGCCCCACGCGCAGTCTGTAATATATTTGTTTTTTTAGTTTTTGTTAGATTTTCATATTTACTTTTATTGTTTATGCATATTCAGATGTAGTTAATTTATCCGATCTAACCAGTACAGGGTACTCAAAATACCCCATTAAACTTGTTTTTCCGCAAATGACACGAATTTTTTGAGCAAACAATATGTATATTCAATATTTACCATTGTTTCTCAATATCATTCATCGCTGAGGACACATTAAGTTGTATTTCGATGCTTACGGAACACTCCATAAGCTCTAGCACGCGATTGGCTATGCTTTTCATAAATGCGTTCGTTTCGAAATTCCCTGTTTTGTAATTTGATGCTCAAATTAGGACGCTTTCAGACTAGGAGCGAAATGCACACTGGCGAACATGGGCAGCCATTTCGTGCACACACAAAACAGCCTGGCAACCCTCGTTACAATTCTGACAGTGTATGCGTCGATAGCTGCACTCGGCTTCGTGCGGTTTCTGCTCCTTCAGCGCCACCATTTGCGAACAGCCCTGGAGGTTCAAAAAATGCCAAATTCAAGCATATTTGAAAACAGTTAAATTGAAGGTTAAAACTAATTGTCTACATTATTATTATCGGTATTGTAATTGAATTATATATTATTCAATATAAAATTAAATAAACGCAAAATATATTTTTGATTAGTTAGTCCTCGTTTCTAAATTGTGAAACAGTATGCGAAACATTGTAATTTATCAACAGATATCATACAATATATCGACGAATAATTTATCAAAATTGATATTATTTCAGCAAACCTACTGTTCCATTTTATAGTTGAGTGTCTGTTAAAATATTTATATTCTGACACCAGTTGCGGCGCCAGGATTCTCCGGTTGGGGGGCTGAGGGAAAATATCCGGTGGCTTGGCGAAACACGCTCGGAACTACGCTCGAAATGCGCGTATTTTTGTTGAGGCTCAAAGGGACTTTCCTCGTCATTTATTTGGGGAATTCAGTCCTTTCTAACTTCCTTAATTAGAACCGCTACCGATTGGCATATTTTTGCAATTTTCTCTCCGGTTTTAACTCACCTCGTTAGCATGGGAGCACGGGAACTTGATCAGCGCACCAATTTTCTCCATCATCAGGTTGGTTTGATTGGTGACCGCCTGCTTGCAGATGGGGCACACTCCCTTCACCTTGGGTCGACACTGATCGCAAATCACATGTCCCTTCTTGCACTGCGGGATGGGCGGTCTCAACAGCTGCTGGCACACCGGACAGCTGAAGAGCTTGAGGAGTTTGACCTCATCAATGATCAGCTTTGGAGAGCAGCTGCTCGAAGCTGCCCCGATGCTGTTCATATCCGTGATAGGTGTGCGTTACTTTAGTGGCTTCATAGTCCCACCAGCGGATTCATTGTCCCGAAAATGTCCCGATTTCGTCCGAGTACAGATCTGCGATGGTTGATGTGCTGACTACTGCGGCATATTCAAAAGAAACACAATATGAAGTCATAAATTACGGAGCATGTTGTGTTTTTTTATCGATTTCAATTCTACAAATTCAATTAAAATGTGACAACTAGTGCTCAAAATGATGTACTTATAGATAATTTTGATAAACGAATTTGTGTATTGCACCAAAATTTAGGCGAATTCTGGCTAGAGAAGATAAGCTAGATGAATAAACGGAAGAAGAAAAATAATAAGAAATTAAAAACAGCTCCAACTAAGCTGAAATAGTCATCAACAATATACGTATAGAATAGGAGTTTTTCAACTTTTTTGCTCCGCGACCCCCAGGACAGATCCGGAGGGCTCCATGACCCCCACTAAAAAGATAAGATAAGTTATAAAAACACCTTTATACTGAATTATTATCACATTCAATACTTAAAAGCCATCGTTATTGAATTTATTCGAAAATACAAAAAAACATGTGCTGTTCATAACATGAAACTTTTTTACAAGTTTTGACGGAGGCGAATTTTTTTCAGGCGGCTCTCATGACCCCCTGAAGTGGCCTCGCGGCCCCCTAGGGGGTCCTATAGTATGGTTGAGAACCTCTAGTATATGTCTTAACATGTCTTATAGAACGTATACCTAAACAGGACGGAACGTGTCCTATATAACGCTGAAAATATCCTTCCTGAAAAGCGTAGTTTTGCTTAATTCTCTTAAAAGAGTTGTATGAATTAAAAAAATTGTGTTATGATGTTGTTTGTATTTTTATATTTTCCTTTTCATATCAAGAATCCAGCGGGTGCGATAACTGACTGCGATTTTGAAAGGGGTGCGAATACTGAGAAAAGTTAAGACACACTATACTAACGGCACATGTCCTATATAACGATATCTATACAGTTAGGAATACGAATACGGAAATTGAGTAGATCAGTGGCTTGGGTGCAATTCAGAGGTTCGTGGTTCGAATCCTGGCCCGGGTTATTTTATCATCACATATGCTTGAATCTAGCGGACTCACGGCCTTAGATTTGACTCAAAATGGGGCGAGCCAAATATATTTAGCCAGCTGATGTGCGCTCAAAATACACCGAAAATGATTAAATTAAACTTACACTTGGAACTATCGATGTTTTAAAAATTTTAAAATGAAAATTGGTGCGCGCTTAAAATACGCTGATAATTATAGAACTTACTGGATAGAGCGACAATTCAGCTAAGCTTTTATTTGGAGGAGGTATGAAATTCAAATGTATCGCATGAAAAAGAAATATACACATTTTAACTGAACACGGGGTCTCGAAGTCAAATAAGAACTACGCTAGGCTTTGAAAAGCTTGTTTTTTCAAAACCTGTAAAGAGTTACGCAACGCGATTTCGAACATACACACACACACACGCACAAACACACAAATAGTGCATATGAACTAACAAAAACGCACAGAGAAGTAAAGTTTATAAAATAATTTTTTTTATAGATTTTCAAAATTTAAAGCCGCTGAAATAAAATCTGTCAATTTATTGCATTCGTTGTGAATGTCAATACTGTCTCAAGTCCACGTAACATTTATCAGAATAAAAAAATATTCTCTACATTATGATTCATAATCTATATATCTTTTTGAATTCATCAATTGTAGTCAACTTTATTATTTCTGCTTACAATAATTTCTAATTTAGACATTCCAAATATATAAATTAAATATTTCTATTCACCTAATATATTGTTGCTGATTTTGCTATTACGACATATTCAAAATAATTTCGAAATTTGAAACAGAAAATAATTAATACTTAACTAAATAATTTGGTGTAAGCATTTTATCATCAAATATGGGTATATTCACAAATATCGGAATATTTTTATGATAATCCTTCTCTATAGAAATATTTTTTTGCGACTTGGATACTTTTCCGAAAAATTATTTACAAAAACATGCTTGCAAATAATTGTCCTGGTCCAATTCTGGTCTACTCGTTTCATAATCGATTAATTAAGGCTCAATCTGGGTGCATCAGTATAGACTACAAATCAACACGCGAAAAAACATTGCTGCCAAAATCAACCAAGCAGTAAAACAGGAAGTTTAAATTATACTAAAATCTCAATTTGAGTATATCTCAGTATTTAAACACCGATGGTCAAAAATTTGAGTTCTTAAATATGAAATTTGAGGAAATTATAATTAGTCTACGCTGTTAACGGATAATTAATTATTAATTGCGAAATACACGAGGATTATATATATCGCAACGCTACCTGGTCGTTTTTTGAACTCTCAGTCAGCGAAGAATATCATTAGTGTCTATGTTTTCAAAATCACCGCAACAAATGCATTCACACCAGCACACTGGCAATATCACTCCTGAAATTTAAGATTGACGATCTGGCTAGAACATTGAACACTATGCCTAGACCATAATCAGAACACGTTTGATCACAATGATCTGAAACAATGGTCGTAGAACACCAACTGGCAGCTTACCATTTTGCTCACTAGAGGGCGTATAAGAAAATGAATGGCAAATTTCTCATTTCAAACTTTGCTAAACAATAAAACGTTACTTTGAGGCTCGCTAAAATAAAAGCAGTCCAAAGCTTATTGTCGGCGTTAAAAGTTGGCGACTCCAAGTACACGCGACCTTTAGTCACGTGACCTATGACGTCATCACGCTAGTGAGTCGCGATTGCTGTGTCTGGCTCGGTGTTGTAATTAATGTTCGTGTTTTTGTGAGTGAGCGCTGGTGCATTGATTGTTCATGAGCAATATTTTGCTCTTCAACTTCAGCTTCAACTTCATTAACAACTTCAACTTCGACTTCAGCATCATTTTCGACTGATACATTATTATTATTATTATTATTTATTACAGGCAAATCCAGTAGCATGGGAAGAGTGCAAGCACTATTATCACCCTAAGGTGGCCCCATGTACCGGAAGCACCCAAAAGATTCAGAGATAAAGAGAGTTCGAGAAGAAAAAAGTCTAGAAAGAGAGTTGGAAAGAAAATAATAAATAAATAAAAATATATAATAAACCATCATCCGATAACACTCCATAATGTCACTCCGCCCACGTTCCTCAATAAATAATAACAATCAACAATAAATATGTGATTCAGTAAATAACAACCATCAATAAATAAGAATAAATATTAATAAATAGGTAATAAGTAACAATCAAGAACAATGAATATGATTCAATAAGAAACATCCAACAATAAATAAAAATATTATTCAATAAGTAACAACAACACAAATAAATATGATTCAATAGACAAAAACAATACATGAACGGAGGACCTTACGAAAAGTTGACGCTGCTGTAGAGACACCATCTTTACAAACTGAGGTGGGCGGCTTACTTTTCTGTATCGTCAATGTGTTTTGGACTGTTTAAAGATTAACTGTTAAGCTTAATCTACAGTGAAATAGTCGGACCTATTACACAAATTCAAATTCCAACAGATGCTTAAAATAATTAATAAATATTAATAGTTTTTCCATTTTGTTTTGGTGTTTTGTTTTAAGTAAACTTTTTGTCAGAGGCCATATCATTGTATTTTATCGAATGTTTTAGAATTAAGAATGTTTTCGGTTAATTCAGCTTAGATTTTATTGTTTTTTATTGTATTATTTTATTGTATTTTTTAACGAGTTTGTATTTGTCATTGAGATCGAATTGCAATCGATTTTCTACGGGACAAATTTGTTGATGGACAAATTCCATTGAACGTAAATATATTTTTTATATTTGTTATGCAAAAATACCCTTCAATAAATAATGAAAACAGTGTACAATTTTTAATGCAAAAATTGGCGCTTTGTATGAAACTTGAATTTTATGACATTTAAGAAAATTCAACATTTTGAATTTATCTATATCAAATTGAGAAAAAAATCAACTTGCAATACTAGCGAAATAGTTTGTATCATTCTATTCTAATTGTAGACAAATTGGATTTCGGGTGATTTTGAATTGTTTGTTTCCGACCGAAAACGATGATGACACAACGGTCAAATATATTAAAAATCACGACCTGAAGGTCTGGTTAGGCCTACTCATGATAAGGTCTGGTAGGCATAGCAGCCATTCATCCCAGAACCAAAATAACACACAGACAAAACTTGTATTTGATATTGCGCGATAACTTGCGCTATAAACATGCGGAAGAACACGACAGTCATAATTACATTGAAACAAAAGCACTGACGGTTCTAGAGGGGGGCTTAGGGGGCTGACCCCCAAATGTTTCCATCAACTCCTCATAACCAAGAGGTTCACTAAAACTGATCAAGTAAAATAGTTTTCTGTAGAATTTGTTGATATAAGCATTATCGCAAAGACGTTGCATAATGATGCATATACATGACTGATCGCCCCCAAAATTCAGCTCCTCCTAAAAATGCACTCTGAATCCGCCTCTGCTCAGAAGGAGGAAATGCAAGAGCTAGCAAGGACTAAATATATCCTGATTACCTCACCAGATCAGCTCCCTGATTATATATTTAAAATGCACTTTGTTTATGATTAGTCAATTACAACAAGTAAATTAGTATTGTATTATTTTCAAAGAGCAATTCAAGTATATTTCCGCTTTCCTAAAATACGATATATATATATATTCAAAATTGAAGTGAAGTGAATATACAAGCCATTTAAAGTCAATACGGGTCGGGTGTCGCCTCCACACCTTCACATCGTCGCAATACAGGCACCAGCGGGACAGGGATGCGCCAATATGGAAATGTGCGTGTATGTGTGTTTTGTGTACTGTGTATGTGCGTAAGTATACATGTGTAGGTGTACATTCATGTATGTGTGAGCGTGTGTGTGTGAGTGTGTTACTGTAGTCGAGCATGTATGTTGAATATCGTAGATCGGTCTCTTTGGACGAGCCGATAAGCCACTGTTGGCTTTGGCCACTTTATAATGATATGTGTCAACTGAAATTGAATATGTCCAATACAATTAATTGAACTGAGCTGAATATAGGTGTCGCCAGAAGTGAAACAATATTTAGCAGGCTTGGCTTAGAATGAATAGGGGTAACTGTAGTGGCGTATTACCTTCCATTTATATCAGGGGTTATGAACCGGAGATGCTCGCACCTCCTAGGGGTTCCTAGTTCCAAGAATTAATGCATGGCAGTAACAAACGCGATTATTGTGGTTTTGCAATTATACACACTCTACTTTTCATTGAGGTATGTGTGTTGTTGAATCTCCTTGGTCCTCCAAAACATTATTTTTTCCCGCCCCTCGCCTTTACAACTCCATCCCAGTTCACATTACTTCTTCTCTTTCCTACAATTCTTTCCGCTCTAAGCTCTCCAAACACCTTTTTGACCTCTCTTTTGACCAAGTCTCCCACACTCTCACACCTTTTGCATCACTATAACCTGTTGCTTTAGCCTGTTCTTACTCGTATTCCTTCTCTCATTTGCATGCTTACTTTATCTACGCTATGACTATATTCTCCCGAGTTGTGTTTGCTGTGTTGTGTTGTTATTATGTTTCAGTCGTGATGTCTTGTCCGTCATGTCCGTCTGTTTTGTATGTTTTGCCCATATTTTGTCTCCATATTTATTGTCTTTTATTGCATATTTGTAGTTTACTTCTTTTGCATCTGTCCTGTTAGTTGTATTCCGTGTTACCAACTGTTTATAATCGTGTCGCGCCCGAGCCCTTCGGTGTGCTATAATAAATACATGTTGCTGTTGTTGTTGTTGTAATTGAATAGACGTTTAGGATCCAATTGACCAACTGAGCAAACTTTAAACACTAATGCATGATGGTTGTCATCCCCCGAGCCTCGACACAAATCTACGCCCCTGGGGTGTATGTCTGTGTGTGTGTGTGTGTCTGTATGTGTGTGTGTATGTGTCTGTATGTGTGTGTGTGTATGTATGTATGTAGTCCGCCTCATAGCCGAGTGGCTAAGACGCACGCTGTGTGCACGAATGGTCCAGGGTTCGATTCCCTGGCGAGGTGAAACGGATGGGTTCGTTTCTTAAAGCGATAGCCCAATTGTCACAAGGCGGGTTTCGTGTGCGCGCAGCCGTACAGTTTTCTGTGCTGGCCGTGACTGCGATAACCTGTGTGTGGGGGCCGGACCTGCGGTGTGCCAGCCGGGGCCGTGAGGCTTTGCCTCCGCAAACTACACGCGAACACAGCCTTCTCTACTGCGGTGTATAAATGCGTAATTAATTAACATGCCTTTGACATGTCAGTAAACAAGATTAAACACCAAGAGACTGGAATTTATCACCTGTAATTGACGTTTTTACGTGTTGATTTGCAGTCACAGCTATACCAGTTTATAGCTGCTTTGTCCGTGTGTCGGTGTGAGTGTGTCCGTATGTGTGTATGTGTGTGTGTATGTGTATGTATTATCACCGAGTTGTTCTCACCGAGTTGAATTTACGGGAGATGAGCATGATTCGAACTGTAGTTTCTCAATTGCCACATTTGTCCAGCAACGACTTCAAGGAAATTATGGTTGAGGAAGCCACAACATCATTGCTTAAAAAAATCCACTTGGTAATGTAACTAAACGGGAAGCCATATTTCCTCAAGTCGCCGCGGCATCTCGTTTTCTTTAGTTTCCTCTTCCCGTGTGTGTGTGTGTGTGTGTGTGTGTGTGTGTGTGTGTGTGTGTATGTATTTACTCACATATTTACCAATTTGTACTCATTTTTTTATCACGGGAGATGAGCTGTGCTCGTGCTGTCCTGTCCCCAATCAAACATCTAGCGTATCTTCCTTTATATTTCCAGCATTTCGCACTGTAAAATCTTTGAAGTATGAGCATGCTTGATTTAAACTATGAGTACGTACTGTAAGTGGCTATTGGCTAGGTTAAATATTCACAATTTTACGCCAACATGGATGATTGGTCTTCTTGCAGCATCTCAGACAAGTGCGATGCAAGATCAGTCATAGCCAACTATAGTGTTGCCACAGTAGGGTGGTTCTTAGTGTATATGCATAAATTTATTTTGATAAAGTTTATATTCTAAACTCGTAAATATTATACGAGATTACTAAGTTGTATGTTGAGATGTATATCTTATGATAATACTATGCAAGTATTTTTTGTGAGCCGAATCGGCTCACAACAACGTGTCGCACGAGATGTTGCACACGCCTCCTGCAATGTCACCCTGGCCCTGGCTCCAGGTCCCCCCTCAGTATTGAGGTATTAGCCGCTCGAAGGCGGGGGTATCGTGCTTGCCAGGCTCCTCACTGTGGCCTGGTTTGGGCCAGGGTGAGTGTCTGTTGGTCGGGCAAGGCCTTCCGGTCCACACCACATGAAGGAGAAACTGAATCTGCTCCTCATCTCTTGTGAGGAGTCTGTTGAACTCTTGGATGAGCTCATTACTTTCCGCGTTTTCGTTCACAACAGCGAAGTTCCCGACGATCTGAGAGAACCACTGGAAACCCTCGTTTGTCTGTCATAAGATAGGTTTTCTTCCGGACGTTAAACCCGTGTGTTTGAAGTTACGTCTCTTGATGTTTGCATGTTCTAGTTGCTTGTGCTGTTACGTCACTGGTTTTGTGTTGAATGTTGTCTCACATATTTGTCGCTGATGCTGTTCAGTGAATTGATCGGAATTCGTCTCCGTTGACGGACATTATTTTCCCGTAGAGACGGATGGTGACATGAAGAATGGGAGTCTGTATAAGAGCATGCATGCTGCATCTAAAGCTGAATTATGGGTTGGCTTGTGTCTGTTAGTATGGTGCGTCATGGATGTTATGGGTACTTGATGTTTCAGTAAAACAATGTCAGATCGAGTTTATGATCTCTGACACCCTGAGAGCCGGTCGCAAACACCGCAGTTTTCACGTCGGCTGTCAGAATTAGTTGGCATATTCAATTGGCTCTTCGTACACGCAGAGCCCATTTCGGTTAATCGTGTTAGACGTTGAGGGAACGTCGACTCCAGCATGTGGAAATGTGTTGCTAGTATTAGGAGGACGTAGGGAATCACGTGTCTTGTCATGCCGATGAGGTACACCCAAATACCTGGTCCGACTTTCAGACGAATGGCTATTACAATCAGAAACAGAAACAAATTCTGCCAGTCGTAAATGTCCATGTAGTCGAACAATTTGCCTAGAGGATTATTTCTCCATGTACTGGCGCCAGCGTTGCCGTTTGATGTAGGCGTTGGAATGGATGGAAGTCTGTCGTCACCAGTTGTGGGTCTTATCACAGTGTTGAACACTGAACGCACACTTGTCAATCTTGGGAGATTTCTGATCCATGTACGATATCCAGGAAATGTATACCAGAAAGAGGATATTACTAGCAAAATCAACGCTACCACGAACCAGATCATTAGTTTCCTGGCATTGACGTAGGAAGCCACCAAGTTACGGAGTCCTTCTATGTAATAGTTCTTCCACTCTTTGCCGTAGTCGGCTGGCGATGGATTCGGACTGAAGTAAGTGGTCAGTCCGCTACATAAATTACGCACCAGTGCATAAACCATGCACACGGGGTTTGTATAGCTGGGTCTGACTGTAGTCTGATTGGCCTGCTGCCGCCCTGCAGATCCAGCATACACCAGAATACCAATCACTGTCATGGTGAAAATGCACACAAGCCAGTTGTAAGGGCTGTTGAATCTTCTGGTTCCTCGGGATTCCGAGCCTGATCCTCCTGCGTTGCGATTCACTTCCCCAGAATTTTCACTATTGTTGTCACTGAGTGCTTGACTCTGGTCCGTGCAAGTATTCCTCTTGTTCGGTTGTTCCTGGTCGCTAATGGTACGTTGGTAGAGGGATAATAATTGGTCGCGGCCTTGTCTTATGTCTTCCCCCATCTCTTTGTGCAGGTCACTCAGTGCTTGCATGCCATCTATCATTGATCCTAGTTGGATTTTCAGCTGATTGTTCTCACTAAGCTGTGTGATTGAAGCTTTGTTGGGTGCATCTCCTGTATGTCCCAGTTCTTGTTTTGTAGATCCCCGCTTAATACGACGGCGGTCATCGCCTGATTTCTGAGCGGAGTAAATTGATGGCTTGTTCTTCAAAGTGCCACCTTTGTTTGTGACATGACGCCCATTGAGCATCTGCAGCCAGTCGTCAATATTGAGTTGACCTTGCTTGTTCTGTCGGTCAAACTTGCAGCTGGTCTTTGAGGCTGCTTGATTTCTGCCGACGCATGTTTTAGGTTGATAAGTTGAACGAACTTGTCTGAGTTTTGCCTTAGAAGACATAGTTGAAGTCGCAGAACGCTTGAGATTCTCGGAGAAATCCAGACGATCTTGAAATATCCACACGATGGAGCTGAAGTCAATTCTTCCACTCCACGATGAAAACTGAGTATATAATCGTAAAACGCTCATACATATACCTTTGTTAGATAAATCCGTGAATTTATTCGCTGCACACTGTCAATTTTTATTGCCAGTTTAATTTTACTATCCATGAAAATAATAATTCTCGTGTATAACACATCGTTGAACTTCCTTGCAAATAAAATAAATATTACCGTGATAAAACCTTACGTAATGTTTTCTCTATGATGTAATAAACTAAATACGATGCTTTTTATTGTTGATGATTGTTATTTATTACTCATATATTTATATTTATTCTTATTTATTCATATTTATTGATGGTTGTAATTTATTGAGCAACGTGGAGAGAGTGACATTATGGAGTGTTATTGAATGATGGCATATTGTTTATTGTCATTCATTTATTATTTTATTTTCCTATTCTATTTGAAGAATTATTTTCTCTTCGAACTCTCTTTCTCTCTGAATCTTTTGGGCGCTTCCAGTACATGAGGCCACCGCAGGGTAGTAATAATGTATGCACTCTTCCCCCATGCTACTGGATTTGCCTGTAATTAATAAAAATAATACAAAATAAATAATGACAAAAATTTAGTCTGACCATTTAATTAAAAAACTATACATGTTATATGATAGTACATAATCTGTTTTGCTTGTAAGCCTCTTACATTGTTGGCAAAATATTGTATTGCGTGTACTAAATATAATGGTATTATGCATAATAATTTTCCTATATCAGGGGTTCCCAGCCATTTTCGCTTCGCGACCCCCAGGGCAAATCCGGAGGGCTTCATAACCCCCCAGTAAAAATATGAGAAGTTGTAAAAACACCTTTATAACCTGAATTCTGATCACATTCAATACTTTAATGCCATCGTTATTGAATATATTCGAAAATACAAAGGGAAAACAACAGGTGTTCATAAAATGGAATTGGCAAATTTCAGTGGATGCAAGTTTTTCAGGCGGCTCTCACGACCCCTTGAAATGTCCTGCCGACCCCCTAGGGGGTCGCAACCTACCGTTTGGCAGCCTCTGTCCTACATAAGGTAAGGTAAGGTAAGGTAGTGTGTATATATAAAGCGCAAATGTTCACACACACACAGCTTCAGATGCGCTGCAGATGAGCAATATTGATACAATGATATAATGTCGCATTTAAACACAGCAGTAGAGAAGGCTGTGCTCGCGTGTAATTTTGCGGGGGCAAAGCCTCACGGCCCCGGCTGGCACACCGCAGGTCCGGCCGCCACACGGATTTTCGCAGTCACGGCCAGCACAGAAAACTACACGACTGCGCGCACACGATACCCGCCTTGTGACAATTGGGCTATCGCTTTAAGAAACGAACCCATCCGTTTCACCTCGCCAGGGAATCGAACCCTGGACCTCTCGTGCACAGAGCGTGCGTTTTAGCCACTCGGCTACGAGGCGGATTGAACAAATTCAACAATATCGAACACAAAGAAAGAAGAACATAAGACATCATAGTAACGCAGACAAATGTAATCAACACAAGACATCAGATGTGTTTAATCACATATACACATACAACATGAAGACAAATGACAAATACATTTGGATAAAGTATTCACACATTTCGATCAACTATAAAATTTTTCCAAGATAAAAGTTTTCAAGTTTTTCCGGAAAGATGATAGCGAGCTTTGCTCTCGAAGATAGTCTATAGTTTAGAGCTTTGTAGTTCATATAGTTACGTAGTTGCATAGTCATATTTACATAGTTCTTACCAATGTCGGCGCCAGGCTTCTCTAGCTGGGGGGTTGAGGGGGGCTAAGGAAAAAGTTGAGGAGGCTTGGCGAAGCATGAAGAGCTACACTCGAACGCTGACTACATAATATTATAATAAGGGACTGGGGCACACTGATTCAGTCCTCTAACTTGAACCAAAATTACAGCACTTCATTTACAGTGGTAATAAATTTTATTGTCCAAGATTGTGATTATTGAGGGTGGGGCTTGGCGTATATTTGTGGGGGAACTCCCTCCCCCTCTTGGCGCAACCACTGGTCCTTACACAAATAGAAAACTACATATTTACGTATGCATTCTTATATTTAATGATTTACAGGGATTTTATTTAATGTTAATGATTACCCTATTTAATGAGTCTATTACATAGTCAAGAACGCACTGAGTTGAAACGCAAAAAGTGGCATATTCATACCACCGACAAATTGTCTGGGGGATATGAATATGCAATTATACCCCGATAATTCTGCTGAGTTCAGTTCATTGGGTATATTAACATCAAAGTCAGCATAGCAAATAGTAACAAAACATTGCAAATATACTTTTCATTGAGGCACATGCGTGTGTTGTAATTGAATAAGCCGAAAATAATTGAAGGTCCCATGCAATTGACCAACTGAGTCAACTATGAATACTAATGCATGATGACTGCCATCCCCCCGAGCCTCGACACAAATTTATGCTCGTGCTTATAAGCAAACTTATCCCAAGGTCATGTGGTTAAGAGTTTGAATGTCTGCATATTAATAGAATATGCGTGTCATTGTATATCAGTGTGTCTTTAGCTGTTCATTTTTTATTTTTTGAATTTTTGTATTTGAGCAGTTCTACACATTTGGAGTTTGAATACCGTTAATGCTCTTTTTATCCGACATGCCGGATTATTTCTCGACGCCTGCGTGTGGTGCCGGATTATAAGAGCCTGCCGGATTATAATCCGGCAGGCTCTAGAGTCTTTCGGATTATTTTTGGTCACTCCGCACGGTAGGATTGCGCAAAAACTGCAAAAATATAGTGCACTGATAACAGGTACGAGAGAAGACGCGTATCTCAACAGTGTATTGTTCTGTGTAGTAATCACCCACGTGTCTTTTGCTATGATGGTATCCCACAATCTCATCTCAAGCGAGGACGAGCTCCAGCTTCACGAAGGTGCCGGATTATTAGAGCCTGCCGGATTATTTTTCAACCCATACCTGAGGGTGCCGTATTATTAGAGCCTGTCGGATATATAGAGCATTTACGGTATATACGATATTTGAACAATATATTTATGTAAATTTGCAACATTTTCAGTGTTTCCGCAAATATTATCTGAACTGAATTTTCACAAAGGAATTTCACCAGCCACGCGACCTTCTATGAATAACATTTCATTTCATTCGCGAATTTCATATTTTGCTTCTGCGCAAACACACAGCTAAGCCTTTTTCAAATTCACGGCTCATACAAAGCTGCCGAATCGTTTGATGAATTATTCAGTTCCCCACTAGATTATAATCTCTCGCATTTATGATCTCGTTTTTGAGAGCATTGCGTCTGCAAACAACTCATCGTTTGTTTCTTCCTACCTTTGCCTGCAGCTATGCAGTCCATCTATCCACTCGTAGTGCACCATTATGGGCTGGTTCATATTCTTTTTAATCTCGACAGATTTTCCCAGTCCGCGGGCCTGTATTATGCGAGTAGATAATTAGCTGCTCTCAAGGGAACGACTCGACGACGAATCGTAAGATCCCCGCGGCGGAAATCATACGGGCCATAGAAACAGATAGCCGACGGCATTAATATAGAGCCGATTTATCATCAAAGTGGACGATACGCAAAACTGTGCGTAAAAGCAAAAACTGATATTTTAATACGCTACTCATTCGTTTCAGTTCTTGCAATATATCTGAGCAAAAGCAAAGCTACAAAAACAATTGAAAAACAAGCAAACACAATTTAACACAATCCCAAAATCACGCATCAATGGGTTAATTGACTGAATCCTCACTAAGATATATCCTGTAGTCAGATGTGCTGTTGGTAAATTTAGTTTAATTTGTGTGCATTTGTCATGCAAGCGAACACTCTTGTTGTTCGATTATGAACACACAAACACGCTGCCGAATTCAAGTGCACCGTCGTACAAGATGACGCTTTTCAGAGAGAGGGCCGCGATGTGAACCAACTGGGACTTGGCTGCGCGCTCGCACTCGACAATCTCAAACACGCTCGGCAATGAAAACATGCAAATATTCGACGTCATAAAACGCAGCCGACATTGGAGTATATTGGTTCGACTTCAATTCGGCTCACGTTATGCAAATATTTGTGCTCACTCGCCGCTTCATGTGCAACATTTGGACTTGGGCCAGCATAGAGCTAGAGGAGCTTTGAGCTAGGAGCCTTCAGAGGGTGGCTGTGTGGTGTTGAAGTTCTCAGAACAGGTATATACATGCCAGATATGTAGCCGTGTATTTGCGCCCAAAATTCAACTAAGATACATTCAAATGTATATTCCAGCTAGAATGTTAGTTTGTGAATGATGATTACTCTCTACTGGATTTCCAGTATATCCTGCTTGGACAATCAGCGATTTTTTATATAGATACGTATATTAAAACAAACAGGATTTCTACAGACAATCTATTCAGAAAATCTTTATCTAAATGCACAATAATTTGTTACAATACTTGGATGATAAATTAAATATATCTAATTGTAGCGCGAGGATTTGACGTTTAAACACGTTCAAAGATCGTACCTAATGTTTCAGTGCATAGCTGGCTTCAAACGACCGGATTAAGGCTGATATTAACTTGTTTACTCGTATTTAGCCGGCGCTACAAGGAGCTCTAATGTGATCACTTAGGCTCAAGCGTAGTTGGAGCATGTTTTCGCGCGTTATTGCGTCATAGTACGTGTCTTGTGCTGGCCTGTATTAATAAAAACATGAAGATTTCACCTCGCTCTCTTCCTGTATCCCGCCACACTCTCTCTAGCAGACGTTTGCGTCTTAGTGATAGCTGCCGTCTGTATGCTGGTAGTTCATCTGTCGTGCGTGTCCGCGGCGCCGGCCTTTTCGTCAGATTGGCGCCGTCTGAAATGACCGAAGCCGGCGATAAAACACACACGACCGTTGTCGGCAATCAAGCCTTTAAGAGAAGACGGTGATCACAGACGGTCGGCGGCAGTCAAGATGGAATTGCCGCTGAAGCTCGGCGCTCAAACTCCGACACTCTAGACCGTGCTGAATTTCAAGTCTCAGTGGCGTAGCCATGCGGAACAGCTGCTACCACAAGGTCGTCCCATATCATTTGACCGGCTGGTCTCTCATTGACGTGCAGACGAGATTTAGCTCGTTTGATTGCATAGTGATCCCACTGAAAATCTCTATCATATTTGGCTGTTATATTTGATCTAGATGATTGTATTTGATCTGGGTTTTGACGTATTAATGCCTCACTGCAAGTCGCTTGCTCTTTTTTTATGCAAACGTAAAAGTATCGACCCATGATGCCAAGCGCTTGCCCTATCCGGATGGTTACCTGCCGTTTGGTGCGCTCAATTCACTTGGAACAACCAGCTTTCCTTCTGTAAGCTCTGCCAAATGAAACCATTGATGCCATTTCATTTCCTGCTGGAGGCTGATGAAATGACTCACTTCACGCTAAATTTGCCGAAATATAGCCAGCACTCTCGTGACACTCGGTTGGTGTCACTGCTGTGATATTGCGATATATTGTTGTGATATTGGTGTTGGACGCGTGAGCATAGCTGGAAAGTCAAGTGCTGCTATCTACCGTGTTTGAAGTGTTCGCCATATATGTAGACCGCAGTAACTGACAGTGTTTCTTGTCCATTTTCATCATCACTAGTTCTTTTGAAATCAGTGAGCAAAGTTAAATTGAAGGAGAGCGAGAGCTATGAGTTATATGTCTGCAATCTTTATTCGCTTTGATCATCAGAAAAAACAGACGCAACGCTTTTTCGGAGATGCACACTTTTTCGTAGATGCACGGACCAGCGTCTATCACTATTATTAAAGTTAATTTAGCACGTATCAACGCGGCTTTGAGAGAATCCTCGTTGAGCCGAGTATGCTGACGCACAGCGCTATCCAATTATCACAGGCACTACGAAGATTAATTTCTGTCATTGATCTATATAGACCGGTAAAGATTAGATATTTATACATCGAACAGGTCACCATTCGCGCAATCAATCTTCATGATTAATGATATAAGAAGCATAGGGAGAATCGGAAAACAAAGACGTTTTGGTAATCCAATATAGGCTTGTCTGAATGTGTGTCTATGTGTCTGTGCGTGCATATGCATTAATGTGTCTATCGTATGGTCTATTGCGGCGCTCAATGAAGCATACGCACACACACACATATATACACACACACACACACACACACACACACACACACACACACACACACACACACACATTCAATATGTAGCGGAAGGCGCGATCATTAAGTTGTCGCGATCCGGGGCACGCGGCACCATACGATTAACCCACTTGAGTCTGCCAGGCTATTAGCCATCCGTGTTTGTGGCCGAACCGCTGCAGAGGCGATCAGAGGCCGCTGAATACGTCAGGAAGCAATACATCATGTGCCCATCTATTGCTCTGGGGATTGTGTACTTCTCTGTCTTTGCCAAGTCAATATCTCTGAGACGATGTGCTTCAGATCCATGATTGCCTTCCAGATATGATCACAAATGAAAACAGGAGTGCATAGAGCAGGGGTTCTTAACCTTTTGATGGTTCCATACCCCCGATGGATTGTTCAAATTATTATCACCAATCATATTATTTGTCAGTTTGTTTTCCCAATCCACGAGTATTTCAATCACTTAAATTTACTTACTAGGTACACATTACTATGAAATTACATTATCATTGATAATTTTATTATTCATAAACCGTTGATAATTCATACTAATACCCAGAAATACGAGGGAGAGTCAAAAATTATACGCACTCTTGGTTTTTCAATGTATTTACACAAAAGCAGGGCATAAGCAAGTACATCATTTTTCTACATAGTCTCCTTGTTTTTCGATGCACTTGGTCCAGCGGTCCACAAGCTTCCGTATTCCCTCCGAGAAGAAGTTTTGGGGTTGTTCATGCAACCATTTATGCACCGCCTCTTTCACATCTTCATCTGTAGGAAATCGCCGACCTCGTAAACCATCTTTGAGCGGTTCAAATATATGGTAGTCGTAAGGGGCGAGATCTGGGCTGTAGGCAGGGTGTTCCAGCACCTCCAAACCCAATTGGTGAATTGTTTTAACAGTATTGGCGGCCGTGTGTTGGCGTGTATTGTCATGCAACAACAAAACTTTGTTCGACAATAGGCTTCGGCGTTTGGTGCGAATTGCTGGCTTCAGTTTGTTGGCCAGCAAAGCACTGTATCTTGCACTGTTGATGGTGCACCCTTTTTTCAGGTAGTATTCCAGTATAGGTCCTTTTGAGTCCCAGAAAAGGTTTAGCATCACCTTTCCTGCAGAAACCTGAGTCTTGAATTTCTCCGTCGCTGGCGAGCCAGGATGATTACACTCCATACTCTGTCTTTTGGATTCTGGCTCATAATGATGCACCCACGTTTCATCGCCTGTGACTATTCTGCTCAGAAATCTCTCACCATCATTGTTGTAGCGATCGAGTAAACGTTGAGAGACCTCAAGACGCTTGCATTTGTGTTATGCAGTAAGCTCCCTTGGCACCCATCTCGCACAGACTTTTTGGAAGCCGAGCTCATCGTGGATGATTTGAAAGGCTAAACCATGACTAATCCGCAGATAACAAGCTACCTCATCAATGATAACTGGCCGGTTCGCCATTACCATCTCTCGAGCTTGCTGAATGTTCTCATCAGTGATGGAGGTCGATGGACGTCCTGCACCCTCTTCGTACGTCATGCTCGTCCGGCCACTTTTAAACTTCCCAATCCACTCATAGACACTTCTACGCGGTAGTGCACTGTCCCCGTATTGTGCTAAAAGCCTTCGATGAATTTCAGCCCCTGGCACTCCTTCTGACCAGAGAAATCGGGTCACTGCTCTTTGTTCTTCCTTGGTGCATACTGCTAGTGGAGCGGCCATGTTAACACTGTCAAGACATGAGGCAAAATGACGCAATCAGACTCAAACTTTTATCACATGACCTCAACAGTATCAACTATAAGCACGCATGCTCAGAACGCAGTGTGGCAACACTGAAGACATGTTATAGCGAAAGTGCGGATAATTTTTGACTCACCCTCGTATATCCTCATATCCCCGATCTTTATTCCCATACCCCAAGGGGTATAGATACCCCCGGTTAAGAACCACTGACATAGAGTAAGGAACAAATTGTTTTTGGCAACTGAAACTTGGCACAACAAAAACTTAACACTCATCACAAACAACTTGATGTCTGTGTGGTTTCATCGTTTGTGTGTGTGTGTGTGTTCGTATGGGTGTGTTCTCGAGTGATATTTAAAGCCAGTTGTTGAAGACTTGCCTACATTCACACACCCACCCACACACACACACACACACACACACACACACACACACACACACACACAAACACACACAAACAAACACACACACACACACACATATAAAAAGTGTAGTTTCCCGTTTAGGAGCGTAGATAAATGGAGCCGATTAGACAACAAAATAGTTGAAGCTAGAAATTTAAGTTGCTTCAAAAATATGTTGAATATATTATGGAAAAGAGACGGGACAGCACGAGCTTAGCTCAAAGGCCTGTAGTACAACTAGGTGAGTACACAAAATACACACATACACACACATACACATACGCATCCACATACACATACACATGCCATATGTCTGGCTACATTGAAATGATATTAGGTTATATGTTTCAGTATACATGTACAGTGTGTATCTGAGTAGTCACACCATATTGGAAACAATTACTGAGCCGGTGCTTTGTAACGTTTTTGTGTTAGCGCAAACAGTTTTCAGAAGAACATCGACACCGAATTAGGTGACAAAAGTTGGATATACGATTTCTGATGATCTAGACCACCATATATCTACGAAGCTTTGAAAATTGAGTGAATTTATTATATTTTGGTTTTTCCACTCAAATGACTGTTTTCTGGCTTTCCGGACAACTGTATACCTCATTTTCTTGGCAGATTTTTAGGCAGATAAATAAATATATATATATATATATATGTATATACGAGTATATAACAAAATACAAATCAAAATACACAATATCAAACAGTACATGATAAACGGTGTTTATATACAAGGTGGGACAATATATCACTCATGTGCCAATGTGGCACCATATATATATATATATATATATATATATATATATATATATATATATATATATCGAACAGCAATGTATCCCTGGAGTACCAGCCAGTGCACAAGGCAGACTAAAGCGAATTGACGATGACACTCTGAAAATAGCACGTTTAATGGCACAGGGTTGTACCAATTGCGTGTATGTATGTGTGTGTGTGTGTGTGTTAGTATGTGTGTGTGTGCAAACAGTAGGTATTGCGCATAGAGTAGATAATTTGAGTGGTTTTCTGATGTGGTATTTGTTTTTGCCGCTTATTTAGAGCGGGTGAGTATTATCGACTAAATGGTATTCTTTGTGGCGCTTACGAACGTTAACCGTTTAAAACTAGGTAAATTATAATATCAAACCTACTCATAGAATAGAATGAAAAGCAAATAACAAACTTAGAAAATCTAAAATTTAAGCGCTGGTTTTACATGACAAAAAAGTTTATTTATTTATATAAGAAATTTATTTATTCTAAGCGAATGTTTTGAGGCGTTAACATTACTCGAATATATTCACTTCCAAGATATATTTTATTTTCATTTGCAGAAATATAATTTGTGAGCTCAAATCATATTCCAACCAAAATTTTGTTTATTTTCTTGGGTTTGCTCACAAGATGCTGGTATAAATGGCGTTTGTGTGGACAGTGGCAAGTCCAGAGTCCAATTTTGAGGGGGCTGAATCTTGGAGGCGATCAATCATGTACATGCATCACTATGCAACGTCTTTTGCGATTATGCTTATACCAACAAATTCTATTGAAATGTATTCATTCTTGACCTCATTTAGTAAACCTCTTGATAAATGAGGAGTTGATGGAAACATTTGGGGGGGATTCAGCTCCCTGAGCCCCCCATCTGGATCCGTTAGTGTTTGTGGGCTGTACACACTTTTGTCATACGAATTGCAAACTCTGAATTATGCAAAACCGGTTTCCAAAGTTCCAACTGTTGTCGAACTGTGAAAAATCCCGAGTGCAATTATATTTTTGTGTTGTGTTGGCTTTTTTGCCGACGCACAGCTGACACACACCGCCAAAATACACCTTGTTTGTCCAACAATAGAAGTTATTTCTTTCGGCAAAGTTTGTTAATCTTGTGTGTGCGCGCGCGCAAAATTGATTGACACGCCACGTCGACAATCTGAGCTGGAAAATTGACTTGACAACCAAGCTAACCCAGAGATAATATATTTTCAATTTGTACAGTTTTTTCAGCGAAAAAAAATGCACCCAAATTAGCATTTTTGGTGAAAATTTCACAATTTTTTACACTCACAATTTTTTTACACTCACATACTGAGATATTCTCCTAAGATTATGCTAAATCTAAATTGTACATAGCTGGAAATTTACTATGCGAAATAATTCCCATTTTCAGTGAAAGCAAGTATAATATATATACACATATGTACATGTATATATATTATATTATATATAACCATAATTCAAATGAATTACATGTTTGCAATTCCCATGCAGCTTGATAATCAACAGATAATAGAGAAGGAAAAAGATTTTATTATAATATATAGACAACATGCTGAAAATGAAACCAAATGTCGCAGGCAAATGAATTTAAGAGGCGAGATAATTTGGACACCATCTGACAACTCATCAATATTTGTGCCCAAATTTCAATCACGAAATTACCAGATCACACCGAACAAACACATACACACACACACACACACACACACACACACAAACACTCACACATACCATTAGCTAAACGATTGACTGTATACACTCTATTTATTTTTTTGATTTTTTAATTTTATTTGATAATATTTGTATTTTTTTCTTCTTGAGCTATATACTTAGAACAAAAAAGTTATACTTTTCGAACTCTCTTTCTCTCTACATCTTTCCCATGCTACTGGATTTGCCTGTAATTAATAATATAAAATAATATTAACAATAATAATAATAAACAAGCACAACTGATTTATTGCCGAATTTAATAGACTCACAAACGAATACAAGGAATATACGAGCAAGTAAGCTCGTACATACGTACGAAATCTTAGTACGGAAAGTTTGCCCAGCGGAGAATGGAAGTTTGTGCCAAGAGTGCTTTAATTGTCATTCGCAATTGTATGCCTGTGTATGTATGTATGTATGTGAGTGTGTGTGTGTGTATGTGTGTGTGTTCGGTGTGTTCTGGTAATTACGTGATTGCGATGTGTTGACACAAATGTTGATGAGCTCCCGGACATTGTCGAAATTATCTCGCCTCTTAAATTCATTTGCCTGTGACATTTGGTTTCATTTTCAGCAAACTTTACATATATAAATACACATTTCGCTTTCCTCTCTGTGTCTGTTGATGCTCAAGGTGCATGGAAATTGCAAACATTACGTTTGTTAACATTACTTTACTTTATTACCTTATGATTACGTTGCAAGCATTACGTGACGTTATTTATAAAGTTTGCGCTCGCATAACTCTTTATAAGATTAATAATTGTATCATATTGTATTGTATTGGCACAAAAAACTCAATGAACTATCTCTATCTCACACACACACACACATACACACTCACACACACACACACACATTACATTATTACATTAGGTAGATATTTATATAGCGCCCTACACCTAGAGGGTCTCTAGGGCGCTGCACACGCACACACACACACACACACACACAAACGCACACACACAGACACACCTACACACACACACACACACATAGCCACACACACACACAGAAAGTGAAAGGTGAAGAAAGAAGAGAGATAACTTACACCTTATAATCATCACTAATATAGACAATGTTCTCTAGAGTATAATACGATTTCACCATGAAAAATTTCTTTGAGTGTTTTTTGAAAACAGGGATAGAATTGATAGAACGTAGTGTTGGGGAGAGCTTATTGTAAATACGGGGTCCTAAGATAGAGAAGCAACGATTATAGTGAGTATGTCTAGAAGGAAAAGCAGGTTCCAATAAGAGACGAGAATCATCAGTTGACCTAAGTGTACGAGTAGATTTCTTGAAGGATAGAAGTTCAAATAAGTACGATGGCTTACGGAGAATAAGAGTGGAATGGATGATCAAACAGATGCGGTAGTCAATAAGCGCCTTAATAGGAAGAAGTCCCAATTTTTGTAGATAGGGAGAGACATGAGAGCCAACAGGGAGATTGTAGATTAGACGACAAGCTTTACTAATAACAGATTGAAGTTTGCGAAGCTGGCGGTGGTTCAGAGAAAGAAAGAGCGAGCAACAATATTGAATCCTACTGAGAATGAAAGAATTAGCCAGTTTGAAAGCAGCAGAGACAGTTAAATATCTACGGATAGAATAGATTCGCCTAATGTGAAAGTTACATACCCTAATGATATCAGAGATGTATGGTATCACACACACACACACACACACACACACACACACACACACACACACACACACACACACACACACACACACACACACACACACACACACACACACACACACACACACACACACTCACACACACACACACACACACACACACTCACACACACACACACACACACACACTCACACACACACACACACACACACACACAAGCACACACACACACACACACACACACACACACACACACACAATGTCGGGCTGTTGGAAGCTTGAAAGCTTATTAGCCCATATAAGCTTGAACGATGATAACAAAAATACCAGCAAACCACACTACACACAAATACAAGACGAATAGGTTGTGAGAAATAGCGCTTATTAATAGCGACTACAGCACGGAAGCAACGAGATGTTGCATTGCATTTGTGCAACGCTATATTATCATAATATGTTCACCGTTTACATACTTCATAATTTACTTATGTCGTTTACTCAATTTACTGTGATTCCTAACTTAGTCTACTATAGTGAAAATATATGTATGATTGTATGTGTATGTGTGTGTATATATAGCTGTATGTATGTCAGTGTGTGTGTGTTAATGTGTATATGTCAGTGTGTTTATGTCAGTGTATATGTATGCCAGTGTATGTCAGTGTGTGTGTGTGTTAGTGTGTATAGGTCAGTGTGTATGTATGCCAGTATGTGTATGTCAGTGTATATGTCAGTGTGTATGTATGCCAGTGTGTGTCAGTGTGTAAGTGTGTATATCAGTGTGTGTATGTCAGTGTGTATGTATGCCAGTATGTGTATGTCAGTGTATATGCCAGTGTGTATGTATGCCAGTGTGTGTCAGTGTGTCAGTGTGTATATCAGTGTGTGTATGTCAGTGTGTATATGAAGCGTTGATATGCATCTAACGCATGCGCCCTAGTATCTACTCCAACGGTCTTGAATTGGACTGTTTCTAGCCAGTTTACCAAGTGCGGTGTTGAAGTGAGGTGTGTTATTTGTTTGTGTGTGTGTGTGTGTATATATATATGTGTGCTTGTGTGTTTGTTTGTTGTGAATTCCAGTGACACTGTGCATCTAGTGTGTTCGTGTGTGTGTGAGTGTTTGGTGGAGTGAAATAATATCTGGTTTCCATCACAACCTTCTCTTGTCAGTAAGGCATGCCACAACTGAGTATCCAGGTAAACCCAATTTTCACAAAACCACGATAAAAATAACATTACCGATTCTATAAGGACGTTTTGAATAATTTTACTCATATTTATTAGAAGATATATGTTTATAAAAAATTGCATATTTGTTGTAGGGTTTTCTTTCTTCAGATATACTCTAGCATTTTTTATTTTAACTAAAAATTGTTGTTATAAACGGCTACCCCACGCTTCTATGTTATATCGCTCGTATTTTATTTCTAGCATTTTAAAAGACAGTATTAATTTTTTTATACAAATAAATTCAAATTTCAGCAGAAATAAAAAAATGCTGTTTGAAAATTTCACAGAGAATTATACAATGACAATAAACGTGTAGCAGCCTGGAAAATCGAATATATTTTTTCCGAAATCATTAATTACTTGTGCCAACAATAACTATGAGCTTTTATCAGCTTATATTTGTGTAGAAGAATTATAATTGTACTACAAGCATGTCATCTAAAAACTCTACAAGAATGAGTGAATATGTTCAACTTGGTGCGTTTCAGTGTGATTTAGAAAGTATTCTTTGTACATCTCCATAACGTATAATACATCCGTAACGTTTTACTATATCCATAACGTATAATAACGTATAACGTATAAGAAATTTCTTGTATATCATTGAGCAAAATACGAAACATTTTATGTGTTTAGCATTTGAGTTTTTTATTATTTTATTAATGCACGAATAACTGTATTTAATCAAGTTAAATCTTGTATCAAAATATGAATAAACATAATTTATTCATAAGTTAGTTTGTATTTGGCAGGCAAACGATAATTTTTGACATTTCTTCTATTTGTATAAATCTTGTATTCATACCATATTATTTGCATTATTTATATATATACCGCATTTTCATATTGTATGACTTTAAGCACTAACTTCTGTCTAGTTTTTATGACACCTCAATATTTTCATTTTACTTGTATACATTCTATATAGCCAGTTTCAAAAGAGTACATTATTCGCATCTCTTGGTGATTAAATCGCATGCTGTAACGCATTACACTGTTGTATTGCGGTACAGCATGTAGGATTTTTTTGCGTTATTCATTGTGTCAATGGACTTTGATTTTTTCGTCATTCTGCTTTGAAACGCCTGTCAAATGTTCTTGATGTAATAATCCTCCTCTGTTTATTGCTGGAGGTTTTAAAAAGCTCAACATATTAAGCCCTAATGCTGCAAGCCAACAAATTCAATGACAATAAATTCAATAGCAATAGCAATAAAAAACAATGAATAAATCCCGAAGCGAGAGCACAAAGACGTCAATTTCTGCTAAAAGCAATAGGTTTGTGTTTGTCAATGGCTAAGGGACAAATGTCAATACACTAACCAATATCCTGTAGAAAAAACGTGGAAAATTGACCCAGATAAAGTCAGCCAATTGAGCCAATATATTTGGTGGAATTTTTGAACTTTCCCAACAGAATTTTTGTTTGCAAACAAACACAAATTGGCATTGTAAATTGGTCAAAGGATATTTCTTATTGTATTACCGAAATCATTGCACATCGCAAATGGAAAGAGCGCGAACGTTATCAATTGCAATCTCCATGCATCTTGATCAGAAATCAATACATAGAGAAAAGGACAACATTAGGAAAACTAAATGGCATTGAAACACGCAATGAAACAAACTGTTTTCACAGCGTTTGTCTGGAAACAGACTATATTTCAACATAGATCATTTGGTGGAATCCTGTATTTACTGGATCAGTGGTTATCAACCTGAAGGAAATTCCCCACTGGTGGGGAATGGAAGAGTTGCCAAGTGGGAAGCTAAAGGTCCGACAGAACAGGACAAATATGTGTATTTTTATCAATTCAAATTTGTCTATTTTTGTTTCTAATGACCTCTAATGACATTTACTTTGATGTAACAATTGAGTTTATTGTATTTATCAGCCCTGTTGTATGTAAAATAAAGAGATGCTTCATTGAGAAGTGGGGAATGAGAGAAAAAAGGTAAAGAACCACCGATATAGATAATAATTATTGAGTACAATTAAAACTATTGGTGTCATGAAAAAAGTGTCAAGTGTTACGCTTGATTGGAAATTTTAACATTAAAATTATGTATTTTATAATCGGTCTATTTCACAATGTCTATTTGGGATATTCTTGTGCGTAATTTGCACCGACAAATTTATTAAAAGAAAATCCAGAAATATAATTTTTGCAGAATTTATTTCATTATTTAATTTATATATACCAAATCTATGAAATGTATGAATAGTCAATTCATGAACGGCAATTGTATATTCAATGAGCGCAGATATTACTATAATTGCATAGAAAAATAGTCTAAGCTGTGTATAGCCTATGCTGGAAAATTTCATGCGTATGCGAGCGTATTTCAATTTCTGACCCTCTTGTAAATATATAATAAATTAGAATCTTTTTCTGACCTTATCATTTGCTAGAGTTGACTATAAATCACAGCTGATGAGCAAGCTTTGCAAAAACGCAAAATTATTATTATTATAATTACTATTATTTTTATTATTTTTATTAATCACAGGCAAATCCAGTAGCATATAGAGAGTGCAAACATTATTACCACCCTGCCGTGGTGGCCCCATGTATAGCAAGTGGTCAAAAGATGTGAATAGAAAGCGAGATTGGAAAGTAAATGATTTAGCCATGATGATTTAAGCTGATGAAGAAAAAAGCAAAAATAAATACACAATGAATAAAATACAATTATCCAATCAAATGTCTAAATAAAATTGTATATATAATAAACATATTATTAGACGCACTCAATCCTGTCCTCATGCGTGGGGCATTCTGTGCTGGTAAATTCTACACTTTCTTCCAGCTATGCTTAGCACTTGGCGATAAGCCAGACTGGCAGACTACAAAAAAGGCGAATTCTGCTTTTAACGACCGTCAAATGATGATGCATTCTTCGACAGACAACAGCGGAGGACAAGCCGTTGGCGAATGGGTAATGGGTAATGGGTAATGGGTAAGCATTTTACCCTTGCGCCAGTCGATCTGCGTGTGTGTGTGCTTAGAAGTCAAAATACGTGGTGCCCTATGTGTGTGTGCGTGTGTGTGCGTGTTTGTGTGTGCGTGTGTGTGTGTGTGTGCGCGCTTGTCGAAATTTGGCCGTCGTCATACTTTTGACACACACACACGCACACACGCACACACAAACACACACACACACATACACACACACATAGGGAAGCGAGTATCGCAAGCGGATGCACATAATTGTCAGCTGTCAAACAAACGTGTCGATGGCGGCAACATTGTGACGGCCGCGTCGTAAACGACACGCACACTTCGTCGAGACCGACGATGTGCATTTCACGCCTGAGCGCACGCAAACATGCCCACACACACACATACACACACACACAGTCAATTGGCATATTGTTTCTTCACAGTGCTATGAACAGAAGTATATATTCACACGTAGCTCATATGTATATATATACGAGTATATATATATATATATATATATATACGAGGTATTTGCTTTGTACACACATACATACACACTAAGCAAACACAAGAACACACACACACACACACTAACGCGCGGAGATACACCCGTATATATTCTTGGAAATATGCTTCTATGTTTGGAAATATGTTTCTATGTGAACAATGTTTGGAGGTGTTAGTTGTGTAAATGTCTCGTTCTTGCATACAAATTGATTTCGTCGAAATTCGATTCGTCTCAGAAGTTACTTGGTCTCGGTGGTATGCATTCGGTGTCAGTAGGTCGATGCAAAATGATTTATTGAGAAAAAGTGCGGCTTACTCATATGCCTTTTCATATTGTCTCTGCAAAGTTTTACAGCTCATTCTCGTGTAAAGTGGGTGAACACCTGTTTCATTAAGGGACGGATCCAAAGAGAAATTTTATGTGGAGGGGGGAGCAGAATTAATTTTGGGGGCGGGGGGCTGAATTTTCGGGGGCAATCATTCATGAACATGCGTCATTATGCGATGTTTTTGCGACAATGCTTATATCAACAAATTCTACATAAATATTTTTTCTTGAGCACTTTTAGTGAACGTCCTGTTTATAAGGAGTTGATAGAAACATTTGCGGTGAGGACTTTAACCCTCTGATCTCGGTCTCTGTATCCGCCATTGGTTTCATTGCCACCGTGAAACGTAGACATATTATAAATCGACTGCATGATGTATTGCGTGTTTTCGATTGTCATTTCCTCTAGATATTATCTGGATTTTCCTCTAGATTTTCGTCTCCACTTTGTTGCAGGTGACCGTTCAATGCAATGCAATGCAATGGAATGCAATGCAATACACACACACACAGGCAGTTTTCCCTTAGATGTGTTAATGGATGGATTTATGTAAATGGGGAAAAAGTGAGAGCCCCAAGGCATGAGTCTCATCTCCCAGTTTATTCAATTCGACATTGAACACTCAACGGTTTATGGGACAGGATGTATTAGGTTACATGTTACCAGTATCAAAGCGAAAGCTAGAAATGACATGGACTAGAAATCAACTGAAAATTTCACCCCATCTGATCGTAGTCAACATCCTGAAGACAATTTCCACACTGGCATAATACAAGAAGTATAGAAATACGATGTTAAAAAAGTATTCCGCATTCATGGAATAGTATATTTTCTATCCTGCCTTTGAATTCATAGCAATGGTCAGTAACCTTTTGTTCTCTGATTCCCCACTTTTTCATGATGTCAATCTTCATTTCTTACAACAGCGCTCAGAATACCAATAAATTCAGTTATGCCGCAATATTTAATGTCAGAAATTCACTAGAGGTTAACTTGTACGGGTTCGGATTGATATAAACACACATAAATGTCCGGTTCTGTCCGACCTATAATTTTTAACTTGGCAACTATTCCATTCCCCATCACTGGGTAATTCCCCCCAGGCCACGGATCACTGATTTAGACCATTGAGAACACCATTGGACTTCCATAGAACTAGATAATTATGCACAAAACAGTCCAGTCGGAGAACACACCCACACTGTAGTGTAGGGTGCATGCATTAGAAATGTTCCGATGCTAATATCTAACAAATTCGGGGCGGGGTCAAAATAAGAAATTATTCACATTCTTGGGCTAGCAATATATAAAGACAAAAAGCAGGCGGAAAGTTTGTTTTTGGCGTTCTTGTTGTTGTTAAAATTACGTAGAATAAATTATTGATCTTTCATCAGAGTCAAGCATTTTGGCAAAATAATTTAACCTTGTGGTAGCATGCGCACAATAAAAGCGAAAAAACACACACACGTATATATATATATATATATATATGAAGAAAGAAAAGAAAACACAAATGACTGCCACTTTCAAACGTTTCGGTCTTGAGACCTTCGTCAGTGACTATAAACAGATCAGTCTATAAACAGTGACTATAAACAGATTTCTGTGACAGTGATTACAGACATAAACAGATTACAGTGACTATAAGCAGATTCTGTTTTTAGTCACTGACGAAGGTCTCAAGACCGAAACGTTTGACAAAAAGTGGCAGTCATTTGTGTTTTCTTTTCTTTCTTCATATATGTCGAAAACTTCAAATATATATATATATATATATATATATATATATATATATATATACACTATATACCGAATTTTATACACTATATATATAAATGCAGTAGTGTATAAAATTTGATACGCTAGCGGGCGATTTCTATTTGCATTGGTAAGCCATGTCTTTAGTATTCCACGCGGGCTGCGCCGAATTTGTCACCGCTGAACCGTCGACTGCGGCAAACTTTGCGCACCCACCAGCACACATACACACACACACACACACACACTGACACATACATGTGTGTGTGTGTGAGTGTATGTGTGTTTCATGATTAATGTGCAGTAAAAAGGATCTTTGCGTGGTCCCCAAGCAGATTCTCACATGCGCTATTCGTAAGTCCGTACGAAGATTTACGCAAACACGCATTTATACAGCCTGTCTCCAAACAATGTACACACAATTTAGATCAGGGATTCTTAACCGGGGGTATCCATACCCCTTGGGGTAATGTGAACCAGAAGTCGGGGATGTCGAACTCGATCTCCGAGTACAGGTTGTCAATTGGCAATGGTATATAAATAATTGAATTATCAATGATTATGTTGTTTCCTAGTAATTCGTATCTAAATTACGGTTAATTGAATCGATTAAAATACTCGTGGATCTGGAAGACATACTGGGAAATGATAGAATTGGTGATAATTATTTGAACAGTCAAGTAAAGGGGGTATGGAGCCATAATCGAGAATCCATTGGGGGTATGGAACAATCAAAAGGTTGAGAACCCCTGCTGTAGATAATTGTCAGCTGGGAGTGGATTAGAATTCTAGTGAAATTTCACCAGAACTCATACCATCAATCTTCATTGTGCGATGCCCAAAAGACAATGTCTTCACACTGGCACTTGTAACAGCTATTCAGATGGGGGCAACTACTGGATGTGACTGTGCGAAAATTCCAGGGCGATCGTGTCATGATGGGTGCCTTGGCATCGCTTTGCACTGTTTGAAAACATACGCTCACCAAACAATGAAATTATATTTGTCAATTCTGTTACAAATTGAAATTAATTATACTTGTAATAGACGACAAGCTTACAATTATTCAAAATGTATGTACATTTTATTGGGATACCTTTATATATATATATATATATATATATATATGTATATATATATGATATTGTATGTATAAGTCGAAAATAGAACCTATTATATACCTGATGATATCTTCAGATGCCTAGAAGAGAAATGATTTATTTTTCTCAATTTCTTTGCGTGTTTTGTGTATCTTGTTCTGTCGAAATATTGTAGACATTTAAGTCTCCAGTGAAATCGCTGTCACTGCATTTTTTTGTGTAAATATTCTGGCGAAAAATGACCTAAATAATCAAGTACACAGTCATTATTAAAGAAAAATAATCTTATGCTTTTGCCGAATAAAACTTGGCCTGAAATTAATCTATAGTTTTTCCATTGGGTTTTTGGATCTCGCTTGGGTTGTGAATGCTTTCACATCTCGTACTGTATACACTCGTCTTATAAAAGTTATCTATATCTTTTGGGCGCTTCAAGCACATGAGGTCACCGCATAGTGTTTGCACTCTTCCAATGCAATCGGATTCATCTATAATTATAAGCGAATGAATTATAATTAAATTGTATTATTAAATTCAAATATTATTAAATATATATATTATATTATATTATATTAAAGGTATATTATTGATTATAATTAATAATATTACTAATAATACCAGTTGAAATTGAACTGAAATCAAACTTAGCTTGCAATATGTGTTGTGTTGCAGACTGTGACCGGATGTCTCATGCAATAACACTGTGCTCCGTTCGAAAATTTGGCCGTTGCTTTGCATTCGCTCCGCGTCACGGCCGGGCTCCATTTTACGACTCCCTTGGGTCGAATTCGTGCATCTGAGCTCGTCCGCGAACTGCGAAAAATTGCTGCGAGCGGTCTACACTTGACGACAACTGCAATTCGCTTACGATTTCAAATCGATGCGCTTTGGCGGCGCTGATCTGTAGTCTTCAAAACGCTGACAAAATTGATCCTCAGATTATCCATCAGATTATCCAGAATATCCATATTTTAGTCGCATCCTCGCCTCTTCTGTATACATATTTAGTGTGAACAGAAATTGTCTTTCTGGAGTTAGTGCTCCTAGATCCGCTTATGATTTGGACTGCTTTTTATTTCAATTCAAATTGCCTGAATTGGAGCAAAAATGTCGTGTTTTCTGACGACTTCTGATCTCACTAAGTTCATATTGGTTTCCCATTGAAATACGATCATCAATTCTGGATAATTCTGGTTATCTTAGGCGCCGATAACAAATCTCTTCTGGCAGACGATGCAGCGCACACAGCATCTTCCTTCCGTTAGAAATTTCTGACCGAGAACACTGCCACAATGATGGCTTGGCGCAAAGCTAGTCACATCGTAAGCTAGATGAAGCCTTGTTAAGCAGTTCAAATATGGCTTGGAACGTAGAAATGACCCCGAATAGAGTACGTCTGAAGCTTCCTGGACATGCTTTGCTGTGTGCGGCGATGCTTTGTTCTGTTGTGGTTGCATCTCTGTCGGATGAGTGGAGTAGCGATACTCTCGAAGACTATGACGATGTGGACGATATGGCAACAGGCGAGTTGACATGATACACGCAAAATTCATATTTAATTTTCCTATTTCATATAAATTAATTTAATTTTCAAATTATCATATACTTGCAGTCCGGCGAATACAATCAATTTTTTAGTCGTACAAATTTCGAATTATACATATAGGGCGCATAGAGTTTCCGATATGTCGATTTCAAACTGATTAATATTCGGATTAATCCAAATTGTCGGTTCTGTTGTTGTACAATTTTTGCCTTAATTTTATGGCAAGCATTTTGGAATTGATAAAATCTTAGAAACGTTTTCTATTGGGAAATTTCGATCACGTCTTGCCAAGTATCGTTAATATTCTGTTCTAAAAATATAAATACTCTGTAGAAATATACGTTTGCAATTTAATGCAG
This sequence comes from Sacculina carcini, assembly GCA_916048095.2. Lineage (NCBI taxonomy): Eukaryota > Metazoa > Arthropoda > Thecostraca > Sacculinidae > Sacculina > Sacculina carcini. The sequence continues at coordinate 2,405,651 of OU696596.1, forward strand.
ACTAACAATAGTGGAAATATAAAGCGAATATATACCGACATATTTGCAAACATTGTATTTCTCATTACTCGAACGAGGCGCGTAGCTTGTGCACTCAAGATTTTGTACTGAAATCACAGCGGAATTCGTTTGACCATTCAAGCCTTTCACACTTTCTGACACACACACACACACACACACACACACACATACATACATACACATACACACACACACACAGACAGATACGTACGATATTTTTGCTCAGTCATGCATACTCCTCGAACGATAACATCTAAACGGTTTAGGCTTTTTTCACCCCGTGTGAAGTTTCATTTCAAGCCGCGTTCCTTTGTCGTTTTTGCCTCGCCATTACAGCTATATGGTCGTGTTGTTGCTGTTTTTTTCGTTACGGATCACAAAGAGTTAGCTTTGACGGAGAATTAACATGGACGTCCGTCGAGCAGTCAGATCAGCTCAGCTTGCAACGCTTGTCCAAACCTATCATCGTCCCTTCTTCGTCTTTTCGCTCGTCAGATATAGCTCTCTTAGCGAATCACTCAAGCATAAGTATCTCACTCTTCAATTTCCGTCCTCTTGCGCGCACGTGTCTGAGTGTGTGTGTGTGTGTGTGTGTGTGTATGCGTATCTACCCGAGTGTGTGTGTTTGGATACAGTGGCAGCGTTAAGGTGGGGTATTAGAAGAGCTGAAACCCTCCTTCCCGATAGATGAGATATGCCCCCTGCTAAGGCCGCCATCCCCCCAAAAATCATGACCATGAACATTTCGAGAGTAGCTCCTCATATTTCGCTTAGACGTTCATCTACTTCCGTAATTCTTCTCAGCGCTCCATCGGAAACATACTGACGCCGCCACTGTTTGTGTTCGTGTGTGTGTGTGTGTGTGTGTGTGTGTGTGTGTGTGTGTGTGTGTGTGTGTGTGTGTGTGTGTGTGGCTGTGTCAGCGAGAGGTTCCATCACTGTCATGTAGAACGACGCTGCTATCACAGATCGCCATCAATACGCGTCAATAGAACATACAACAGCGGCGGGCCATTTGCAGCCACACGCATGTCCACGTTGTAGAGGCTGGAGCAAATATCAGTGGCGCATCCAGATTGCAATTTCGGGAGGGGCTGAATTCATTTGGTAGGGGCTGAAATTTGGTAGCGATCAGTCATGTACATGTATCATTATGCAACGTCTTTGCGATAATGATTATATCAACATATTCTTCGTAAATATACGTTTTCTTTACCTCTTTTAGTGAACCTCTTGGTTATGAGGAGTTGATGGAAATATTTCAAGGGAGATGCTTCAGCCCCTTGAGGCTTATCCTCCCTCTGGATCTGTCAGTGGCGAATACGCATCGCCACTCATTTCTGGTCATAAATAATGCATGAGTTGCGTAATCATTGGACGCACATTGGCTCTAGGCAGCAAACGTGATGAAAATTTACCCGATAATCCGCTAGCGCGGTGGTTCCCAACCTTTTCCTGTATGTCCACCAATATAGCACGTCACACTAAGCATGCTACCCTTTGTTCTATCAACTGTTCTAAACATTGGTAAATATATATCGCTGAAATATACACTGGATATAATTTCTCCTATTTATTGGAATATTATTATTTTTTGCATTTCTAATGACTTTATCAATCCTAACTGCAAACACCGCAATGCTTTCTTGATTTCGTGAGCTTTAGCAATTTTTGGGAAAAGATGAGATGACGAAAATTCCTTGCAAACATGTTTGCTTATAATGCATTGCGCTAATTTGCCAGACTTGAAAGGGTTATAAATTATCTCAGAATATTGAATGAACTATAGAGGATTTCAAATGTGTTAAATATAATTTACAAGATTTAAGTAATTTTAAACAATTTCAAAGCATTTTAAAAGAATTTAAGGCATTTTTAAAGGTTCTTATATAATTTGTAAAGATTTTAAAGGGGTTTATAGTATTTAAACGATTTAAAGGACTAAAAGGATTTACGAGATTTTAAAGATTTGTATACATGTTCTAAGGATTATTTGTTCTTAATGATTTTTTAATTTAAAGGATTAATTCATTTATAAGACATATACTTAATTTAAAGTATATAAATCATTCAAAGGGTTTTACAAGATTTTATATGTTTCAAAATCAATTTTAAGCGTTTTAAGGACTTTAAAGGACTTACATCAGCACTTTCGGGGATTGTACTTTTGTTTAAACATTTGTCTTGTCGTTTGGTTCAAGATTTAATCTGACAATTTGTTCCAAATAATCTATTGTGTACTGTTTGGAAAGCACATATTTTTTAACATCCATCTTGAGTCTACGCTTCAGTAGACCAAAACTAGTATATACCTGTTTGATTTTGATTGCTGACATAATTTAGTGTGTGTATGCATATATATATATATATATATGTGTGTGTGCGTGTTCATACGCTCATACGTATATTTGTCAATGCATCATTTATACAGGCAATTCACATATTAACAATGTTGATATTAACATAATACATAATACATGCACATATTAACATAATACAATGTTGACTATGCCCTTTAAGCCTGGGGCTTCTTTGGGGCATATGGATCTTAGCAAATTCAGTTTTCAGGAATACATGTTATAACACATTTCTTCTTTGGTTTCATTGTTTCGTATTGCACGTTTTTATTTAAATATACGCATAATTGCTGCTTAAAAATAAAATAAATAAATCACCCAAACACGTACGCAGACATGTCACATAATCGATCTAGCAATTTTATTTTGTTTTATAAAACCGTTATGTGGTGATGTTTGGCTATACTTTTGTGTTTATAAATGATTGATATAATGACCGTCACTGCAAAAGCATTCATTGTCGCTTATTTAAATATTTAAGTCTCTATTTTTTTTTAACTTCGCCATGTGCTTGTGTTTTATGCTTTCTGTGTCTGATTTTGGGCAGTAAATATATTAAAAAACATGCTATTTACATGCAATGACAAAATAAAAAATGTGTAAGCATAAATATTGAATATTATGTGTGTCTGTAGGTCAACTGACTCCAGTAGTAGCTGTCGTAGGAAGCGATGCGCTCTTACCGTGTCACGTGGACAAAAGGGCTGCGTATGTTGTTCGTGCCAATATGCGACTGCTGTTGTGGTACAAAGATGGGCATGGAGCGCCATTCTTCAGGTGAGCGATTCAAGCAGAAATAAACAAGAATTTCCAAAAAAATTCAACCGACGAAAATGTACACAAAATTATATCATCATATCATGTATTTGTCACCAACATATAATTTACACCATCGTTGTGACAGGGACCCACATAAGCATGCGCTTTTTTTCATGTGGGCCCTTTACAATGAATGAAGACAACGTACAAAAAAGACAGTGGCATCGTAACAAGATATAAATAATTACAACCAATATAGGCACACTGCTGAATCAGTCGATCGTCTCTCCACACGTCGAAGCACCACTGATTAGTTACATTTATCTTGATTCATCCCTTCAATGAATTTCTTTTTAAATGTCTTCAATGTCCTACTTTGTTTGACGCATTTTTGTATTCCATTCCACACGGTTACTCCTCTAACGCTCAAGCTTTGTTGTCTAGCTCGAGTTCTCGGGAACCTCTGTGCAAATTTGTCCGGGTGTCTCTTGTTTATTTGAAATAAAGCCTGCAGGTGTTTGGGTAATAAATTATTGTGTGCTCGGTACATGAAAGCTGCCGTGTTCAACTGTACTAAACTGTTGAAGTCAAGTATTTTATACAAGTTGAAGTGAGCTTTTGTGGTCTCATAAACTCTTATCTTTGCTATTATCCGTATCAAACGTTTTTGAGAAGTTATAATTTTTGTCAGTCTAGATTCATAAGTTGCTCCCCAAATATTATTACAATAATCCAGATAAGGTTTTGCAAGGCTATTATATAAAGTTACACTGGCTTTTTCACCGATAAAATTTCTCAGTTGGAACATAGAATAGGATATTTTTGCCAACTTGTTTGTAACTGAGTTTATATGATTGCGCCATGTTAGATTTTGGTCAATTGTCAGTCCCAGGAATTTGACCGACTCAACCTCCTCAATGACCGTTCCGCCTACTTTCACAGATATTCCACAGTCTTTTTGATTTTTCTTGTTTTGAAAGCATATGTACTTTGTTTTGTCGGTGTTTAGTACAAGTCTGTTTTCATTCAGCCATTTGTCAACAAGTTTTAATTCTCCATCAATAGTTCTTTGTATATCCTCAATATACGGGGATGAAAAGAATAGATTCGTGTCATCAGCGAGAAGCACCTTTTTACAGCTATTTGATACGCTGAGTAAGTCGTTAATATACAGGAGAAAAAGTTTAGGGCCAAGGACCGACCCCTGTGGGACTCCACATGTGATGACTTTTTTGTCCGATATCGCCCCACGATAATCGACCATTTGGTGACGTTCATTCAGATAACTCTCAACCCAATCTTTAGCCTTGCCTCGTATGCCGTACACTTCCAACTTATTTAAAAGTATTCGATGATTCACTGTGTCAAACGCTTTTCTCAAATCTACAAATATTCCTATTGTGAAATTGTTCTTGTCCAAGGAGTTGGAAATGAATTCTATGGTATCGGCGATTGCGTCATTCACAGACTTTTTCGACTGAAACCCATACTGACCAGAATTTATGATTTTGTTTTTGGAAATAAACGAGCTCAATCTTGAATCAAACAATTTTTCTAGAATTTTTGAAAATTGAGGAAGAAGAGAAATTGGTCTATAATTTGTGAAATTTGTTCTTTTGCCTTTTTTGAAAATTGGTATGACTTTGGCTGTTTTCATTTGAGCAGGGAAAACTCCACGTGTGAACGACAGGTTGCAAACATACTGAAGAGGTGTTGAAATGAATCTGACCGCTGTTTTTAGCAATCTCATGTCGATAAAGTCATCATCACAGGATTTCTTGCTCTTACATGACATGATGACGTTGTAGACCTCAGCTTGGGTGACAGGACTCAGGAAAATTGTTGACTCAACTCTTTTCATATTCATTGTCTTGAGATCTGCCGTGGCTTTTGGAATATTTTTTGTCACATCATTGGCTGCTTCAACAAAGAAGTTATTAAATGCGTTCGAGATATCATCGCCAGATTTGTAATCATGGCCGTTCTGATGAAACACACATGAATGAGTGTCAGTTTTTTCTCGTCCTAACGCTTTGTTCAGAATTTTCCGTGTGCTTTTTGTGTCATTTTTTGCTTGGTGGAGCGCATTTGAGATGAAATTTTGTTTCGCCTGACGTATGTGGGAAGTCAACATGTTTCGATATTCCTTATATCTCATATTATCTTTTTCTAATCGAGTCTCTAGGAATTTCTTATGGAGTTTGTTTTTATATTTACATGATGTTTTCAGTGCACTTGTCATCCATGGCCTAGTTTCCATTCTATTGTATCTGCTGATTCTGCGAACAGGGAAACAATGGTCAACGAGCGTGATGAACTGGTGTAGAAAATCACTGTAGGCTTGATCAACGTCCTCATATTGAGTGCATGTCCAGTTTGTTTTACCCAATAGTTCTAAGAATTCTTGTTCAGACTTCCTTGAAAATGTCCTCATCAATACACTTTCTCTTTGCCTAGAATGGCCTGGTCCACCAACTAGTGCATATATGGGTAGATGGTCACTGATGTCAAAAGTGACTGTTCCTGACATAATCTTTTTTTTGGTAACGTTGGTGAATATATTATCAATAGTCGTTTGTGATGTCGATGTTATTCTTGTTGGTGATCAAAAGTTTATATATATTTTTTGTGTACATTTTTGTTAACTGTGTATTAATATAATTAATTATTATCAAAATCATCAATAATATTATATATTAAATTAAATTTATATTAATTTTAATGCTAGGTTTATTTCATTGAATTTTTGTGAATGGGATTGATTTTTATAAAATATGTGTTTCATTTTACTTTGTTTTTGCTCTTATTATGTTCGGTAAACTTGCGTTGTTTTCTCAATTTGAATAGTTTATCGCATTCAAATAATTCAGGGCATGTCAGATTGTCATCCTCCAAAAATTTACCGCATTGTTTTTGTAAAATTTGATGTGTGATACTTGTTTCGTAAGTGTTTGCACAATTATTCTAAAAAGAACCTGGTTTTCGTAGGGTAGGGTTCTTGACTGGGGTGCGAGTCTGGTTCCTAGGGGGTTCCTAGGATTCCGGTATTTTTATATAAATAGATTATATTTTAACCTATGCATTATATCTCTCCTGAAAAACGTAGTTTTGCATAATCCTCTTAGAGGAGTTGTATGTTTGAATATTGAATAAATAATAGTTTGTTATTACGTCGTTTGTATTTTTATAATTTCGCATATCAAGCATCCAGGAGGTTCGAGGGCTCATCGTTGATTTGAAAGGAGTGCTAACACTGAGAAAGGTTAAGAAACACTGATCCTAAGGAAACAAGTTTTATTAGAGAACTTTCAGTTTCCACACCACTTTGATGTTCACGCCCATAAGCTATTGAACGTAGCTAAGGTAAAAACTTTCCTGCAGTCTTGCGAACTAGTCTGATGGTATTACGGAGTACAGCCTGAATAAATTTCAATCTGTTATTCAACTTCGCAGTCAAATTGCACTCAACGAATTAGGATTATCAGTTTTTTTGTTTTACGAGATTCTATTGATACGCTCAGGTATTTCAGTGAAACAATAAAAGATTTAGAGATCAACATTTTTGAACACACACACACACACTCCACGTCAAGCTAAGACCATTCTGTCATCTCACAAAACATCAATTTTAACCTACTACATAGTTAAATTATTACATAATTAAATATACACGTAGATAAGAGTTTGTCTGTGTGTGTGTGTGTGTTTGTGTATGTGTCAAATGTGTTCGTGTGTGTGTGTAGGCTTACGAATGTTTGTACATGTATGTGTGTCCGTCTGTTTAATGCCGCGTTGTAATTGTTATAAATTGTACAATGACTGCTCATCTGAGACAAATTGTGTGTAGAGATTGCGCAATCGAATAGAATAGATTGGAATATAATAGATTGATTGCGCAATAGAATACATGAGCATGCGGTAAAAATGAGCGTTTGTTGTTGACAGTTACGATATGCGTAAAAGACTGGGCAGAGAAGGGCACAGGTCGGTTCACGAATCGCTTGGTGCAAGATCGTCGCTGAGATCGACCGATGCCGGGCCAATGCTGGTAGTGACGCCTGTTGCCAAAAACGACGCCGGCATTTTCAGGTGTCGCGTGGACTTCAAAAACTCGCCGACTCTGAACGCCCATGTCAACCTCAGCGTCATAGGTAGAGTGACAATCACAACACGCTGCTTTGCTGGACTCCGTGGTGTAGTGGTAGCACACCCGCCTCACAAGCGGGAGGTACGTGGTTCGAATCCCGGCGGAGCAGAATTTCATTGGGCGAAATATATAATCCAATAGCCCCTGTCCACCCAGCAGTAAATGATGCTACCAGATATCAGTCATGTGTTGTGTCATGCATTCTGGGGAGGTGGCCCTCTCTAATACGTCTTCCGTCCTTGTGGCGTCATAGCGTGGAGAGGGTCGGTTCTGCGGTGGCAGCGAGCTGCACGGGGCACACATGTGTGTGTTCATAAGCTTCGGCTTCTTCCCGTGTATTAGCTGTCACTTGAGACATTTAACATTTAACAGTGGAGCTAGGTATATTAAGCTCCGGGTACGTTCTCCTAACTAACCTTACCGAATCCAGCCTTATGTAACCTAACAAACAAAGATAAAGAGAAGCGGGATTGAAACTAGACCAAACGTTCCCGAGACGTAACATCCTGATACACACAACAACCATAACTACATCAACAACAAAATAACAAGGATAACCAAGCCAAATTATATATTTACACTAGCGATAAATTGCTGCACAGGTACGTGACCAAAAAAAAGACTGATAAGCTACATATTTAATATTGTTATTATTATTATTTATTACTAATTACAGGCAAATCCAGTAGCATGGGGGAAGAGTGCAAGCACTATTACCACCCTTCAGATTCCCCATATACTGGAAGCTAACCAAGAGATGTAAAGAGAGAATGATAGTTCAAAAAGTAAAGGTTTTAGTAAGGAAGATGAAAGCTAATATAGCAAAAGCCGAAAAGAACCGATTAAAACTAACAAATCAAATATAATTATCAAATCAAAAGGATAAATAATAGTGTATGTACATCCCGTACAACCTCACCTGTCTAATTATTTACTTCAACTCACTAAAAACTCACTTTTGCCAGTTAATATATACCCTGTCCACGCTGTCCAGTTAGTATTTCTCAAACACTGTCAATCACTCACACAATACCATGTATTTGATTCTCTATATTGTGCGATATGCACTTTGTAAATACAGGTTGCTTTGACCGCTGAAATCCGGTACAGACAGCGCACACAATACAACATCATCAACATTTCTATTTACTTGCATATACTCTCCGTGTGTGTGTGTGTGTGTGTGTGTGTGTGTGTGTGTGTGTGTGTGTGTGTGTGTGTGTGTGTGTGTCTGTCCGAATCGACGTATCTAATTAAACCGACCGGCGGCTAAATTATACCAGCGTCAACAGTGCAAAGTACATGAATACGTCGGCGGCTCACGCATTTGGTTGCTGCATTGTGTATTAATGAGCTACTATCACATACATGCCCAACAGACAGACAGGGAGAAAATGGGGTTTACGGCCCCGCCCTATATATATATATATATATATATATATATATATATATATATATATATATGCACGATTTGTTGAAATCAACAGCAATCTGGGCACTGTTGTGCTGATACGATAGCTTCTCTATGCTTCGCACGATTTTTCTGTGTTCAGGGGACAACACACTCAGTTGTTCACTGAAGTCTATTCCTTGAGGTACCTTTCGGCTATCACTAGCCATCGTCAGGAGAAGTAGATATAACACAATACAATACACAGCAAAATACACAATATCAAACAGTACAGGATAAACGGTGTTTATAAACAAGGTGGACAATATATCACTCATGTGCCAATGGGTGAAATCCATTGATTGGCATAATTGAGCCATTGATTCAAAATCCATTGAAATTGAGCCATTGATTCAAAATCCATTGATTTTGGTTATATTGTATTGTGTTATATCTACTTCTCCTGACGATGGCTAGTGATAGCCGAAAGGTACCTCGATATATACATATATATATATATATATATATATATATATATGTATATATATACGCAGCCTGCACTTTGGGTCTAGCTTGACTTTGTGAGGTCTGCTGAGATCGAAGACCTGTGTGAGATCGAAGGATCTGTATAGATCGTGTGATCTGGTGAGATCGAGAATCCGTAGAGTAGATCGTGAGGTCAGATGTGACCGGGATGGAGTCTGAGGAAGCTTTTTGGAGTATATAAAGCTCTATTTGAGGGACACCTTTAGGGAACACTTGAAAAATAGGGCGACACCCTCTACTTTCACGGCACCTCTAACTAAAGCACACTTTAATGAATTCTTACCTTTTGACAATTGCTATGACTGATTGGTTTCTTATTGGTGAATTTGTGATTGCTTATCAGTGAGCACCGTGTGTTTTGTTGCATTCTTAAGAATACTTCACCCGGATGATTTTCTCTTCACATAAAATTTACCGTATCTTCTCGAAATTCTGACCAGCTGGTGGAAAAATAGAGTGGCACCCTCTAATTGAACGGCACAACAACAACAACAACAACAACAACAACATATATTTAATATAGCGCACATATTTATACACAGGCACGCAAAAGACAACCGACAGGTACATCACAGCGAGCAGGGAGTAGGTACAAATAGAAAAATGAAAACACGCTTACAAAATGGGAGCTTGCTAGATGGCCGTTGGCTATCAGGTAGCTCATCCGTCCTTGAAACAGGTTTTGTTTTTATTCCTGTCGGATGTCTAGCCACCCTCCTCACTGCAGAACAGTGGGGGAGGCGGATTAGTCGCCGACGACGGCGGAAGGTTTGGAAAATCGAACGGCATGCCGCTCAAGTAGAGGCTATACGGTTAATACAATTGGAACTGATAAATATGCAACAATATGATTATCCACCAGTTTTTCTGTGCGACTGCTGGGTTGTGTGTGTGTGTGTGTGTGTGTGTGTGTGTGTGTGTGTGTGTGTGTTTGTGTGTGTGTGTGTGTGTGTGTGTGTGTGTATAAGCATAGTGCACATCCGCATAATAACCGCATCAACACACACACACAAACACACACACACTTCCTAACACAAACACTAACACACACATACAGACAGAAAGTCACTTGACGCATATATTGAGATGAGTCCTCGTCTATCTAAGTAGCTTTCATTAGTGGACCCAACGCAATAGAACTGTGTGTGTGTGTTTGTGTGTGTGTGTGTGTGTGTGTGTGTGTGCTTGTGTGTGTGTTTGTGTGTTATCTTCCGAGCTCAAAGCAGCTTGCACACACTACACTAATCGTGTTGACATTATACAACCACACAAAACACACACACACACACACACACACAAAACAAACACACATACACACACACACACACACGCACATATGAATTAAACAGGAAGACATAATTGTTATATTATGAAATACACTAAGGTACTTTTTAGCTTTAAGTTGGATTGATTTTTACGTTTAGACAACATTTGATTGGCATATATGTTAAAACTTATTAAATACAAACATTCATATGTAAATTAATAGTATTCTTATGAAAATTATTACATGGAAGCATATGGAAAAAATAATACGTTTTAAAAGAAATACAATCTTGCAAATTTCAAAGATGAAAAATGTTCATTTTGCAAAATTCAACATTGCATAATGTTGATTTTCCAAAATTTAATATTGCAAAATAATGACTTGCAAATTTAAATGCCGCAAATAGTTGATCTTGCAAAAATTCAATGTTTTTGCAAAATTCAATGTTGCACGTACACTTACCAACGTCGAAATAGCAGTGTTGCATATTATATTGCATTTGCAATGTTCAAAAGCGAGAAGTACTCTTGGCGACAAGTTTTTCGAAATATTTAATAAAACCTCCAAAACTCACTTATATTCGTGCAAAACGTATACATTCATATATAGAAAGGTAAAAGGTATTTGCGTTACACACACACACACACACACACACACACACACACACACACACACACACACACACACACACACACACATACACACACACACACACACACACACACACACACACACACACACACATACACACACACACACACACACACACATACACTAAAGGCACATACACAAACTGTAAGGTACACACATGCACACAAATTAAAAGTTATTTGTGTCAAAGATACTAGGATAGCGGTATATTTTCGATTGTCTCCAGTTATACGAGACATCAAACTATAACCCTTAATATTGTATCAGAATTTTGCTCGTTTGTGTCAGTAAATATAGCTACGATTATGACCACAATGCATGCCAACAGACACATATGAACTTATGTGTGTATGTGTGTGTTCTGCTGAAAACAAATAATTTTGGTCTTTTCTGAACCAAAAATTGTCCATTTCTTCATCGTTCTACTCCAGTCTTATCTACGTACTTTCATTCTGTCGTTCTCTGAGAAGCGCATTTCTTAACTCAAGCTGCAATTTGGTGCCAGATTGCAATAACCCGTCGTTATGGCGAAAATCATTTGTCAGTACAATATTATTTCAAGGGCTAGTTTCAGCATGACATGAAATAGCAAAAATTTTCATTCAAGCCTGTAGCTGTACACATTTGATATTTGCATTGGGATTTCTATATTGCATATATACAAAAAATCGGCCATAATATCCAAGAAGTCCCTGAAACCCCTGAAAACTCAATATAATTCTTTAACTATTTATATTATTTCTTAAATTTTTTCTAAGTCCGGTTAATCGGGAGCATATACAGAGTTAGCACAAATCCTTAAACAAATCTCTTACCCATAGACATTGCGTATAGTACCTTTGTGACATCACATACCTCGTTGGTCCCTTAGGATTTGGTATTTCTCTGAGGAAAAACAGATTGGGTACATGTACTATCATGGTGTTTCGAAAAATATTATTCCGAATTTTCGACAAAGTTATTAGATTTAATGGTTAGAATAGCGGTGCCAAAGAGCATTAGAAAAAAAACTCACCCATAATTCACACACACACACGCACAAGTATTGTATATTGTAATTTGTAAATATTTGTATTACAATTGATAGGATAACAAATACACATCCATTTAGTATTATTATTACATCTAACTACTATTACTATTAATATTATTACTATTATTATTACGTCAATTTTCTATTAGTTAAAACGTCACCGAAGCATGCTAGGAAAATAATCGTCTTCGAAATAAAACGAATGAGTTCTTTTTGTAGAATTTTTTCTCTACTTCTCCGCCACCAAAAAAACGATGTCATTTTCCGTTGCAAATATCACACACGCACACACACACGCACACACACACACACAGACACACACACGGACATAGCCACAATATCCTATATATACAGATGTTTGTCAACGTAAGATTGTCTTTGCTGGTGTGTGTTTTTGTGCGTTTGTCCGTCTACCGAAAGATTTATGCGATTCCGCCCTGGCATTTGTGCTTCTGTTCACGTGCGCGCGAGCGTGTGTGTGTGTGTGTGTGTGTTGATGTAACGTATTGTTTGTCGTAATTCTGTCAAAGTGTCAGAGGCCAATGGGACCTTGTGTTAAGACTTGCTACTCCGAAGCCAACCGTCCGAATTTTCAGACAACCGCGCGCGCGAGCAACTAATGGAAAATATCACGCAAATTCACACACACACACACACACACACACACACACACACACACACACACACACACACACACACACACACACACACACACATACCCATACACACATGCACCCACCCACACATACACACATAAACATACACACACCTAAATGTAGATGAGTCTATGGGGTGTTTGTCTATTTTTGCTGTTTAAATTTTCAATATGATATCATAAAATTATGATATAATTAAGTTATGTTTCATTAATTATTTTTGTTTCAATTACAATAATATTATATTCAACTAATAATAAATAATTGAATATGATATTTTTTTAATAAATATTTATTTTTTAATATTTATATGTTTAATTAGATATTATTATATAATTGAATAACTAATTCACAATTCCCAACTGGAATATAAGACAGACACCAGCTAGTTATGAATCCAAATATGATTTGTACAAAGTCTATAATCAACTTTTAAATTATACTCTGTAATTTGAGACGCCATGTACTATATTTAGGTTGAAGCTGAATGTGTATTGATTCAAGAACATTAGATTGAGAACATTTGATTTAACGAATTTTTTCCAGTCCCTCGCCTCCTGCAAAGGCAGCACATTACATTAGAACGCTAAACTTAACCTAACCTAAAATCTATGAAAAAAATAGAAATGCTTTTGTGCGTTTTTAAGCGTTTTTTTTAACAAATTAGCGGTTTTAATATTCTTGAATCCTTACAAATTTAGCCTAGACCCTATTTTGATTAGAAATAATCCGATAAATGTTGCAGACATGATTTGTTGACCGTATATGTGCTCTTGCAGTGCCTCCTACAAGTGTGACGATTGAAGATAGTACGGGACGAAGGCTGGAGTCTGCACTGGGTCCTCTGACTGAAGGAGCTCCAGTCACCGTAACCTGTCATGCGCAAGGTAATAAATCAACGTTCAAGGTTGAAGGTTAAAGGTTAAATGCCTCAAGAGACAGCTGCTACACGGGAAGAAGTCGAAGCTTATGAACACACACAGGTGTGTCCCGTGCAGCTCGCTGCCACCACAGAACCAGCCCTCTCCACGCTATGACGTCACAAGGACGGAAGACGTATTAGAGAGGGCCACCTCCCCAGAATGCATGACACAACACATGACTGATATCTGGTACCATCATTTACTGCTGGGTGGACAGGAGCTGTTGGATTATAGAATTCTGCTCCGCCGGGTTATAAGCGTAGATATGTGTCCAGGCGCAAAAAGGGGATGACAGTCATCATGCTTTATTGTTCAAGGTTGACTCAGTTGATCAATTTGCATAGGACCTCCAACCATTTTGAGCCTATTCAATTACAACAAACACATACCTAAATGAAAACCACATTGCATATAATTGCATACACACACATGCACACGTTTGTGGTGTATTGGTACATATACCCAATGAAATGAACTCAGCAGAATTTGTGGGGATATAATATTTGTCGGGGGATATTTATAAAACATTATTGATAATCATGAAATTATGTATCATCAAAACAATAATAATAGTAATTATATTGTGTGTTTACAATCACGGACAAAATCCTAACAAGAAGCTTCAAACATAATAAAATATACAGGAAGTAGGAAGCTAATAATAAAATATATATTATCATGTTCCTATTTCCAATTTCTCTTATTTATTATATTTCTCTTATTTCTCTTATCTCCTAATCTCGTATTCCTATTAATATTAATTTTTGAAAGAAGCAGGCTTTTCAATCTTATCAATCAATCTTTCAATAAATTCTTGAAATCTTTCAATAAATTCTTGAAATCTTTCAATAAATTCTTGAAATCTTTCAATAAATTCTTGAAATCTTTCAATAAATTCTTGAAATCTTTCAATAAATTCTTGAAATCTTTCAATAAATTCTTGAAATCTTTCAATAAATTCTTGAAATCTTTCAATAAATTCTTGAAATCTTTCAATAAATTCTTGAAATCTTTCAATAAATTCTTGAAATCTTTCAATAAATTCTTCAAATCTTTCAATCAATTCTTGAAATCTTTCAATCAATTCTTGGAATCTTTCAATCAATTCTTGAAATCTTTCAATCAATTCTTGAAATCTTTCAATAAATTCTTGAAAACAGCAGATTTTGTTTTAATCCTATTCACAATATAATAATTCTTGAAAGCAGTAGGTTTTGGTTTTATGACTATTTAAAATTAATTCTTGAAAACAGCAGATTTTGTTTTCAATCATATTTACAATTAATTATTGAAAGCCGGTCCAGGATTTCTTCGAGCATCGTCAGCTGCTTTCTAATTTCTACTGCCTGAGTCGTTCCAATTGTTTGCGCTTGGCTGCTGTTGTGAAGACTACGCCAGTAATTAGCGGCGTCTCACAAGTTCTCTTCTGGTCGAAAACTTCATGTTTAATATAGCTGCGCTGAATTGGCCAAGATATCACGGCACACATCTTCAATTCAGCTATCTTGCGCAAGCGTTTCAGAGCAAAACCAAGCCCCATTGCCAAAGAATACTCCTAATATACTAGCTAATCATAATAAACCTCCAAATATACATTACACACATATATTGGACATAATTTTTAACAAGATAATAATTCAAAGCAGGCTGCATAATTATATTTGTTCATTTGAATATATTTTCGCTCAATATTTCTTCTTTCATTTCATTCTATTATCTTTTTCTCGCGTCTGTCTGTGAAACCATACTGTCAAGGGTGTAGATTTATGTTGAGTTTCGTGGGGTGAAATGACAACCATCATGCATTAGTGTTCAATGTTGACTCAGTTGGTCAATTTGCATGAGACCCTCAACCATTTTCTGCCTAGTCAATTACAACACACATATACCTCAATGAAAATTATATTACATATAATTGCATACACATATGTATACTTGTGTTGCTGTTTTTTAGCTATTATAAAAAAAACCTTTTGAACCTTAAAGATTTTTATTATAAAAAAACCCAATGAACTGAACTCAGCAGAATTATCGCGGGTATAATTGTGTTCTCATACCCCACAGCCAATTTTTTTGGTCGGTATATATACCCCCATACCCCCAGGTTTTACGTGCATGCATATGACACAGATATATATTGAACGACAGCCTAGAAATGATTCATGAAACTTGAAATGCAAAATAACAGCTTAATTCGATAACAGTGCATAAATCTCATTTTCGTTGTATTTTCCCACGAAACTCAAACCGACCTCTTACTCAAAGGTACCGCACCTTCTAATTGTAAGTATCCTGGTTGAAGACAATATTTGGTTTTACTGTGAGTCATGTAAAAATTTGTACAATTAGCAGGCGATGTTGAAAGCGATAGCCTTCCAATTTATGACCAATTAACATGTGATAATGTATTGAGATCAACACTAGAATACCGCTATAGAACGACATCCTCTAATTGAACCACAGTTCTAATTAATGGTCACTTTGATGAATTTTACTCTTTTGGCAATAGCTATGACTGACTGATATATATTAGTGAATTTGTGATCACTTACCAGTAATCACCCTTGTATTTATGTAAATTATTAAATAAATATGCATACGTTACCTAGTTTTTTTCATCCGTAAAAAACTTTGCCGTATCCTCTCGTAATTCTGATCAGCTAGTCGAAAAATAGAGTAGCACCATCTAATTGAATGACTTCTCTAATTGAACGGCACTACGGGGAAAGTTTGAATAATAGCTGATGGTAACAATAGCACGTGTATTTGGCTTGACTCATGTCCCCGTTTCATCAGCTTTTTTAATCTTTGTGTTTACTGATTTGTAATTATCTACTTTTGTTTTGGTTGAACAAAAAACAAAAAGAAAAAATTGAAATGATATTTTTTGTTCGGTCATTATTCCTGGTTGTATGGATTTGAATTATTTTTAAAAATTGTTTCAGGAATTTTCTTGCACTTTGAAAATGTTGTTTTGTACCTGTTTTGTGCTTTGATACTATATCTGTGCGAAATATACTTCTTCTTTATTCCAAAAAAATTAGAACGACATGCCGCTCAAATAGAGGTTTTACGGTATTTTATTTTAATTTTTATTTGGTTACAGGCGATCCTGCTCCGAACATCACCTGGTGGCGCCATGACCGTCTTCTCGACTCCACCTGGACGAGCAGACTCGGGATGTCCACCAACCAACTCCAAATAGCAAGTGTCCTACGCTCCGATCTCAACGCCAAACTAGAGTGTCGTGCAACCAACACTCAGGAGTCACAAGCTGTCACTTCCATCGTCCAGATTGAGCTGCATTGTGAGTATTCATGTATTGGAGTGGCTTGTCCTAATCTTTTATGTTCTGGTAGCGAGTGAAAATTTTGTATATATCAAGCGACGCGACCCAAGCATTTGTTCGATTCATCGTTTATTTCTCTTTATTCTTTCTTCATTAGCTTTCATTTTCCTGACTAAAACTATTACTTTACAGTGTCTCTATTTCTCCCTACACTCTTTGGGGGCTTTCGATACATGGGGCCACCGCAGGGTGGTGATAGTGCACTTGTAATTAATAATTAATAATATTATTAGTAACGACAAATATAAATCATACGTGGATATACGATTTGTCCGTCTTCGCAAATGCGCGGGAGCGCAGTTTTCTATTTATAAGCACGGGAATTAGATGAATGCGTGTAGTGGTAGCACACCCGCCTCACAAGCGGGAGGTCCGTGGTTCGGAACCCGGCGGAGCAGAATTTCTTGTGCGAATCCTACAATCCAGCAGCCCCTGTCCAGCCAGCAGTAAATGATGGTACCAGATATCAGTCATGTGTTGTGTCATTCTATTCTGGGGAGGTGGCCCTCTCTAATACGTATATCGTCCTTGTGGTGTCATAGCGTGGAGAGGGTCGGTTCTGCGGCGGCAGCGAGCTGCACGGGACACACCTGTGTGTGTTCATAAGCTTCAACTTCTTCCCGTGTAGGAGCTGTCACTTAGGCATTTAGCCTTTATGCTATATAAACAGATAAACACGAATACAGAAACGGGATTTAAACGCCAATAAATGCAATGTATAGAAATATAACCTGCTGTGAGTATGAGTAGTATATCTTTCTTGTATAACAGCGATATTCGAGTGTGTGTTCACTGACATAGGGTGTAATTGTGTGTGTGTGTGTGTATGCTTGTGTGTGTGTGTGTGAGTGTATGTATGTGTGTGTGTGTGTGTTCGAGTGCCAGTATGTGCAGTATTCCGTTCACACATTGGGTCGATCGTTAGAAAGATGTTATTACTCTTTAGAGAGTGGCAAACACACATACTCACACGCTCACACACGCACACACACACACACACACACACACATTCACAAGGATGATTTCCGTTCTCAAGGGTGTAGGCTTGGAAAAGCGGATCCGTTCTAGCGGTTCCTACATGACAATGACAAAACCGATTTGAATTAAACGGGAAACGGGTTTGGAAAATATAGGAAACCATCTAATTGAACGGCACCTGTTTTTGAGCTACACCTCTAATTGCACTTCTCTTTGATAAATTCTTCTCTTTTGGCCGTAGCTATGACTGGCTGATTTTTATTAGTAAATTTGTGATTATTTACTAGTAATCATCTTACTATTGAACAAATTTGCATACTCTACATTATTCTTCTTTCATCCATAACATTTGCCGTATCTTCTCGTAATTCTGACCAGCTAGTCACAACATGAAGCGACACCTTCTAATTGAACAGCACCTCCAATTAAACTCGACTACGGAGGAAGGTTTGAAAAATAGAACGACATGCCGCTCAAATGGACGTTTTGCGGTTAATAGCATTTTCCCAATACACGATGAAATTGATTTAGAATTTGCATAATGTCAAAATGGTTCAGCACCAGGGGGGTCTTGAATTGGCTGAAGCCCAGCCCAATCCCCTCAAAAATGTGTTCAGCTCCCTTAAGCTCCCCAAAACCACTGACCATGAACATTTCGAGTGTAGTTTCTCATGTTCCGCCAAATCCACGCGTTTTTTCCCTAGTCGCCCCTCAGCCACCCTTATCGGAAAGTCCTGGCGCCGCCACTGGTGCCGACCCTTTTGACAGCCATGACCCCAAGGGTCGAGATCTATTGCACTAGCTGTCTGATCCTCTCGGACTGAATGCGACACGAATGGTCATTAGGCACGCATTTGGTTGAAGGACATCTCCGCAGAGCAAAAGTTTAAATGGCGTGTGTAGTACTAGTTATTTGTTAGAGTGTCTTGTGAATAACCAACTCAGCAGCGCCTCAACACTAGTGCGTGTGTGTGCGTGTCTGTGTGCGTGTGTGAGTGCGTGAAGGAGAAAAGTTAGTTGTAGTTAGGTGAGCCGGGCAAAAGGTGGATGCTTGGGCTCGTGATGTTGAGTTGGGTGCGGCCTTGTCGTTAGGCCGGCTGGTCGTCATTTTGCCATAGTTGGTGCTCGTTTCATCTGGCACTTGATTCGACGCTGGAGCGCTTCATTTAGCCGCAAGCCTGGGTCGATGCGTGCGTCGGATTCGAGTGCCGCAGAGGCTGTGTGCCGGTCTGCGCCATTAACTCAGCTTCGGTGGCCGTCACTGTGGTTTGCATGTAGCGGCACGTCTCACAATCATTTGTCATGTCAAACAAAGGTGTCTCTGCGTCAGTTCTGGTCGTCGGGCTCATAATTCTCCGCTTTTTGGCGGCAAACTTTTGCGCAGAGTGCAACACCGATGTGCGCAAACTCGAGCTAAATGAAATATTGTCGACGGCAGTAACTTTTCCCTCAGCAGCCTTCACCAAAGACCGCTCTCGTGTAGGCAAAAGTTCTACAGAAAGAAAACACCTAAATGAGCAGTGAACACACCTACAGACACACACACACACACACACACACACACACACACACACACAAACACACACTCACACAAACACACGAGGAGGAGAGGCTAGAGAGAGATGGGTTACCTACATTAGCGATGAGAAGTTTAAGGAGTGATTTAATAAACGTTTTCAAGCATAGCATTGTCAAATACAAACTGGATAGAAAAAGTTGGGTAGTTTGGTTAGTCAGAGAGATCAAAGGGGACACAATAAATGACTTAGGCAGACCAGAGTGGCTAGGAATATGAAAAAAGTTTCCCAAATAGGTGTATCGACATTTGGAATAGTGTAGAAAACGAGGTAGTGGAACCAAGTAGTATTGGACAATTTAAGCGTAGATTAGACAAAAGTGGGTTTGGAGACAGGACAGTCTGAGACTTGCTCATCTCCTGTACGCAGCAACTAGTGAGTACAACTAGTGATTACACACACACACACACATAGATATGCACTTGAAATCGGCTAAACGCATACGAGAAAATCGTTCAAATCGCACGGAGAACTTGCATGTGCGGAAAACCTAGCGAATTTACAGCGCGTGTGTGTGTAAGCCTTTGTGGACACCGTTCATGGTTAAAAAGTTAAAGGCTCAAGTGGCATCTGCTACACGGGAAGAAGTCGAAGCTTATGAACACACAGGTGTGTCCCGTGCAGCTCGCTGCCAACGCAGAACCAACCCTCTCCACGCTATGACGCCACAAGGATGGAAGACGTATTAGAGAGGGCCACCATCCCAGAATGCATGACACAACACATGACTGATATCTGGTGTCATTTACTGATGCGTGGTCAGGGGCTGTTGGATTATAGAATTCGTCCAGTGAAATTCTCGTCCGCCGGGATTCGAACGACGGACCTCCCGCTTGTGAGGCGGGTGTGCTAACCACTACACCACGGAGTCCACCAGCATATGGACACATTGTTTGTTTTATTGATGCGTGTAATCGTTCCTGTAGTATATTCTGATGTACATCTTACACGTTGCCGTTTCATCGATAATTTATTATTCGACGAAGAACGAGGATGAAGTTTCCGTTTTATCAGGAATATAATGACACAGAAGTTATGCCTGCGCTTACAAGTAAACACTTGATGTTGTCACACACAGTCTTCTTTTTGTCATATTCTTGATATTGTACTTAAATATTGCTCCAAGCTAGTCACATGCCCTGTCTCGACTATAGCGTTCACTGTGTGGTGGTTTCGTTCAACAATGCTGTTTCAGTCGAGTGAATAAGTCGCTCTGAATAGCGGCTGTATTCTGCATTTTTCCATCAAGATTGTCTGGTCTAAAAGCGGTTGAATTGTCCATTAGTGTTTGGTCTACTGGGCCTTTCTCCAGGAAACCGTCATTTGGAAACGTGTCTCGATTGAGTTGAAATTATGGGTCAGTGGGGCACAAGGATCTTTCCGGTGGGGGGCTGAGAGGGTGCTAAGGAAAACGATGCTTTGGCTCGGCGAAACATGAGGAACTACACTCAAATTGTTTATGGTGTGAATTACGTTTTGAGGCGTAGCTCAGAGGGTTTGAAATATTTTTGGGGAGCTTTAACCCCTCTCCCTTTGGTACCACCACTGTTCTTAACCGTCTATCAAGTAAGTGGCTTCCACACCCCAAACCTTCCAGGCATACAAGGTCAATCCAGCCACTTCTTCCATATGTAAACAAAGATGAGCTTCACTAACATATCGCTTCTATCTAATTTACCGTAGATCCCGACCATCAAGCCCACCTGGCTAACATTAAGCCCATGCCACTTTTCAGATCTCAAATACCAGGTAAGCTGTTTTGTAATTGCTTCACTATAGGGCTTAATTTTGAGTATCTGTTTGTGTGTTTGTTTGTGTGTGTTCACAGTGGCACCACTGAGCGTTCAGATCGTAAGCCATCGCAACCAGCCTTTGTCGGCCTCGAAGGCGACTGATATACAGTGTGTAGCGACGGGTTCAAGACCTAGTGCAGTGATCAAATGGTCAAAAAATGGCTTCAGAGTCACCACTGCAACCACGGTACAAACACACTTTACATTACATTGAAATTAAGCTATATATATATATATATATCGCGCTTGTCACCCGAAGGTCTCCATAGCACCCACATAAACACACACTCACACACACACACACACACACACACACACGTTAAAAACACGTTTGTTATACTAAACCTGAATTAATACCTAATCCCAATTTCTGAGGCAATGCAGCATCATTTTCTCAATAAGTTACTACGGGAATTTCATTGAGTCATTACTAGAATTATTATTATTGATTACAGACAAATCCAGTAGCATGGGAAGAGTGCAAGCACTGTAACCAGCCCCATGTACTGGAAGCGCCCAAAATCGTAAACACTTTCTCTGCAAGTCCTAATCATAAAACAGTCTCAATTATCCGATAACATTCTTGCTAAAATGGGAGCAACTAGCGAATTCCTTATGTTTTTGTGCGTGTTCTGGTCAGGAGGTGGTTGATTCCAACATGACCAGGTCGACATATCATGTTGTGCCGACCGTGGAGGATACAGGATCGACCATCGCATGTCATGCCTACAACCCGTTTCTGCCGGATGAAATACTAAGCGATTCCATGGTCGTCTCTGTGAATTGTGAGTTGGCATTGTGGCTTCGTTAACTGCGCAATTATATCCTACTTTTCAACACAACAAGGCTATATACCTGGTTTCGGGAAAATTCCGTTCGATCAGATATCACTTTATATGCATCATCGTACAAGGGGAATATATAAATTGGCTGAAATGAACAAATCAAAGCGAGAACTGTATCTGCTTCTTCTCCACCAGCTGGTCAATGAGGGACATGAATCTGCTCAAAGCTTATCGGAAATCATGCCCTGATTAGGTTAGGTTAGGGTAGGTTGGGAACCACCTACTAGGACCAATCGCTACTTCAATTGTGATTGAGAAGTCAACATTAATTTCTATTCTTAACAACATTTGGGTATTTCTTCACGAGCAAACACCAACCAGTCTGTGGTAATTAATTTAGAAGCATTTTTGTAAAGCAAGTTTCAACAGAAATTTGAGCGAGAAAATGTTATTTAATTGGTGCCCCGTAAAACAAATCATCTTTCATCAAATTACACAAGTTGAACTGAAAGTTTGCCTCATTAAAAAGTCTGATATGAATTGATAATTTCTAATGTGACGTTTTGGTTTAACGATCGATGTTATCTAATCGGCTCAATGATTGGCTGTCAGCTTTGACATCATTGTGTCTAGCTGCTTTGCTGGATTCTGATTGGCGGTTGCTCTGATGACGTAATTATTAAAAAACAAGCAGAAATTGTACTGGAAAGATGGTTTGAATGAAACTAGGTTAGAGTTTGTAGTGATGCGTGGAGTTGTGGTTGTTAGTTTATATACATTTGCATTTTTTCTAGTTTTCGCTACGAGTCGATATTGAGCGGAGCTGTTAAGACGTCTATTGCCACAATTCAGTCACAAATATGATTCTGAATTATGTACAGTACCTGGGGGAAAAATTAACATCAGTCAAATAGGATATATTGCGGAAATATAATTCCTGAAAAAAAGATTGCAATAATGATTTGCTGTGCTTGGGATTCCGATATTGATTTCAGTCACAAGTAAAATTTACTGGTAAAACTGTACTTTCCATCATTGAGGACTTTCTTCATGAATCAAGTCTTTCTGAATGAATGATGTTATTAGTAAGATTTAGAAGGTTGAGAGATCATATTTTTTGGACCAAATATATAATTTGTTAATTGATGTACAAGTGTTTACCAGAAATTTACATTGATTTGAATTAATTTAAGTAATTTAAGATCGCCATACTGAAGCGAATTAAATTCCTAGCCCTGACCAACCTCATCTATACAATCCTTCGAATTCTCAGAAGATTTGAGGTTCCTTCTGAGTTGATTGCATGTTCCAACTGCAGCAATGCAAACATCGCATTCACGCCACAATCCATTTGGACGTCGCTAACCGTTATCAAAGATCGACCGCTAATAGAGGCACTCTGGTAAATTATACGCTAGGGTTGCTTTTACATCTGACCCGCTTTGCTGGGCGTTCATGTGGAATATTACATTGTGACAGATCGCGGCGAGTTGGACAGTTTATTTACTATGTCAACTAGGACGGTGATCAATGCTGTTTGCTCTGCGTAACACTTGAAATGAGGACACCTCCGTCATGACCCCAAAGACACACGTCACATTGTCATTGGTGTCTATGTGAGCGGACATTTATCAAGCTCTTATTTGTTCTAACCGCTTGGAAAACGCCGATTCAAGGAGCGGTTTACGAACATATGACTAAATTGATTTTTGAATATTCATTATCCTTGCTTAAATTGATTCTTTCTCCCTGTAGATATCGCTCGAACTTTATACCAAATATGTATCTTTAACTCGGGGGCTCTCAACGTAGACTCTATGGTCTCCTTGAGGCCATGCATTTTTTCGGGGCCACAGGACCGAATTTAAAAAATAGGGACCACAGTGTTATCTCATTATCCACGAGAGATACATATGACAATCCATGTGTATATGGGGCCACAAGGGTTTGTAGGGGATCCAACGAGTGTTTTGGGGGGTCACAAGGACTTGTGTTGTGTGTAAGGGGGCCACGGCAAGAAAAAGGTTGAGAAACAGTGCTCTAACTGACTACAGACATTTCAATATACCGCTCATTCCGGGAGAATGCATTATTTATTTTCCAAAAGTAACTATTTGACCATCGTTTCTTGACATGGACTGTAATTAATAATAATAATAATAGTAATAATGATAATACTTTTGTTTCCGGGTTCTGCGTAATATTACAGTTAGTCTGAAACAAGTACAGCAGCCCTGAATATTGGCTGAAAAATTGACAAAAATTTAGCCCACAGCTAATAACTATAGAGGCAGCATGCTGCAATTGCTTAGGAAAACGACATTTTGACAGACAAGAAACACTAGAGAAACATCAACGAATGTCAGTTTAATATTCCGGCAAAAAACGCGCAAAAAGCGTTCGGAATTTGATCCCACACGGTGATTTTGTTTACAGACGCTCCGCTCGTAAAGCTGAGGGCGGGCCGTTCAGTTCATCTGGCCAATATTGAAGAAGGCGACGATTTGTATTTTGAGTGCGATATCTCGGCACGACCCTGGGTGTTCAGCATCGAATGGCGACATAATGTCAGTGAATTATTGATGCCACGAACACACACACACATACACACACATACACACCATTTACCATTGACTTGTTAAAGGTTGGATGCCTCAAGTGACAGCTGTTATACGGAAGAAGCCGAAGCTTATGAACACACACAGGTGTGTCCCGTGCAGCTCGCTGCCACCGCAGAACCAGCCCTCTCCACGCTATGGCTCCACAAGGATAGAAGATGTATTAGAGAGGACCACCTCTCCAGAATGCATGACACAACAGACATATCAGACACATGACTGATATCTGGTACCATCATTTACTGTTGGGTGGACAGGGGCTGTTGGATTATAGAATTCGGCCCAAGAAATTCTCCTCCACCAGGTTTCGATCCACGGACCTCCCGCTTGTGAGGCGGGTGTGCTACCACTACACCACGGAGTAAAACAACAGAGCTTCTTAAAATCATGTTCTTGCCAGATGCACATCAACCATAACAACAACAAAAACAAAATATATTTGAGATAGCGCTCAAATTCATGGGCGTAGATCCTGGGGGTATGGGAGTGTATATACCCACGATAAATTGGCTGGGGGGTATGAATATGCAATTATACCCCCCGATAATTCTGCTGAATTCAGCTCATTGGGTACATTATCATCAAAATCATCATAGCAAAAAAGTAACAATACACGACAAATGTGTGTATGCAATTATATGCAATATACTTTTCATTAAGGTATGTGTATTTGCAATTGAACAGGCTACAAATAGTTGAGGATCCCATGCAATTGACCAACTGAGTCAACTTGGAACACTAATACATGATGGCTGTCATGCCCCCGAGCCTCGACACAAATCTACGCCCTTGCTCAAATGATAAAAAGGCATTAACGCCAAAAGAAGTGACAGTGAAAGCTACATACACAAACTAGCACCAATATATATATATATATATATATATATATATATATACCTATATAGTGTAGTGTGCACAACATCATAGCGTTATCATGCAGTAAGAGCTAGAGTATATGGCTTCGGCTCGGAGTCGGATAATATTCGGCTGAACCAGAGGATAGGCTCTGATGGTGAAACCTGATAAGTCCGCTGGATCATTGGTGCTCGGACAAATGCGGTGTTTGTGAACGATGAAACAAGATATGAGTGAACTGCTGTGGAGTTATCTGAACGCGAAATTGTGTACATGAAAAATCATCATCTTTTTAGGGAAAATATTGGCCAGTGCTTGACGAGGCACATTAGATACGATTTCAATTAACAAATTTCGAGAAAAAAATGTATAATCTTTTTTGAGTAATGAACAATTCTATTGTATCGTAGAAATCCTTAAATTTCTCATTATTATCATCAGAAATATCTAACAAAGGTACCAATAGCTGAAGATAGATTTCCTGGTCAGCTACAAAGGCATTTTGAATTTGTTGTATGTTTTCATTGAATGTTTCATCAGATACCATTACATACTGGTGCTAAATGATTTTCTCCCATGTATATGAGACCCCCATTTTCAAAGTGAGAATTTAGACCAAAGAAGGATATTTTATACGCGGTAAAATGCCGAACCAATTGGACCGTTTTATCAACTAAAACTATGAGACATAAACTGAAGACTACAGATTGACCTGACAGCCTATATACAGGACAAGGCATCGTGAGATCTTATCACTAGCTGAAAACAACTCGTCAAATTTGAGTACCACTGATTCATGAAGACTCAGCCTGCTCAACACACACACACACACACACACACACACACACACACCCACTATAACTACACGTTGTATAATAAGAACATGGATCGCACCAATGTTTATGATCAGAAACGGAGTCAGGATTTTTCCAGCGATTGGAAGGGACTGTGGAGGGCCGAGGAAAAACGTCCGGGGGTTCGGTTAAACGTGATGAACCACACTCGAAATGTTCATAGTCAGGATATCTGGGAGATTATTGTTTTTCAAAGCTCCTCATATTTGGTATGATATTCATTTAATATGATAGATTTAGTTTAATTCGACATTACCTCAGCATTTCGCGACAAAACACATGACTTGCCATACGATGAAAGTTGCACAATCATATTGCATAAATTTTCACCATTCATTAGGGCACGCGCACAATTTGAATTTGTCATAATCAATTTGCGTAGGCTACTTAGGTATCGGTGTTGTAATGCATTCAGCAGTATGCAATACCGTTTAATTGCTTGCAATGAGTTGGCCCGCGGGAATTTACGACCCACTTTAGCCAGAGGCTTGCTAGCTTGTGGCTCGGTTGGTAAACAAAATGACACATTAGCTTATAAAGTGACTGGGTGCGGCCGTAAATCCCATGTTCTGACGTCGGCTGGTAATTTATCTGCCGTCTGTTGTGAGTGTGCGGTTACGAACGAGCCTGATAAAGACAGTTCAGATGCGATGAGGAATTACTAAGTTAACGGCTTTCAAACCGGACCGCTGCGAAAATCAGCCATTATTCTTGTCCACCAGCGTATATTGGCTACCTTGGCGATATGTTTTCACTTTTTTGTATGTGTGATGTATGATTGATGAAGATTTATGCTTGAAGATTAATTGAATCTGGTATTATTGGAGATCGCTATGAAGATTGATCTATGCTTTTGCAGATTGATCTTCTGATGTTATTTGTGTCATAGATTTTTGTGTTTGTGTGTCGTTTATATATATTTTGCCCAATGGCAAGTGGTTGAGGTACGTTTTTAATTTATCTATAAACGCAATTGGTAGTATGGGTTATTTCAGTTAAATAGTAGAACTAACTATCCATAATTGAAGCAGTACAAAAAAGAAGACAAAAATGAGTTATCGTTAACAATTTTACCTCGCGGTATGCGAAGTCTTCCTGAATGAAAGACTAAATAATAGAAACATTATCAAGGTTATACTGAAATTTCTCACTTGATTTTATGATACATACTTTTTATTATAGTTCAGAACAGCTAACAAATCTGTCAAACAACCTTTTCAAGACAAAGTAAGAAGTTTAATCGACACGTCGAAATATTTCTGGTCTTTCAAGTTTGATCGCATCAATGACGATAAGTGTGTTTCCTCTTGTAGGACGCCATTTTGAGACCAAACACGTCTGCAGGAGTGATAGTCAGCAACCAGAGTCTTGCTCTCCAGGACGTTACTCGTCACAGCGCAGGAGTGTATCATTGTCTGGCGACCAACAGCGAGGGACGAACTGTCAGCAATGGAGTTTCCCTTCGCGTCAAATGTAAGTGCAAACGTAGAGGAGATATTCCACCCAAATTCAGAGCCGTTGCGAAGAATTATGCCCCCCCTCCGAAGGCAACACCTGGGCCCCATTATAAATAAATCACTAAATAATTAATGTATTTATTTGACATAATCACAATACAAGCTCAGGTGAGAACATTTGAGAAAAATGGTAAAGGCTATACATAATAAATATGATACATTTTAATATCATACGTGAAGCAACGGGGCTCCTCAACATTCGCCCCCCCCCCGGCCGGGGAGTACGGGAGGCGGTTGCTACGGCTCTGCCCAAATTGACCACAATTTTGCTTCAATTGATCGCATGCTAACAAACAAACATTTCATTTCTGAAATGCACACATAGATACACATGAACATCGGTGAATCATTGACGCAACAAGACACATTAGTATAGACCAGTTGTTCATAACCTTTTTTCTCTGATTCTCCACTTCTTAATGAGCCATCTCTTCATTTTCCACAACAGCGCTGATAAATTCAATAAACTCAGTTGTTACATCAAAGTAAATGCTACGAGGTCGTTAGAAACAAAAGTAGACGAATTTGAACTGATAAAACACACTTGGTAGTCCTGTTCTGTCCGACCTTTAGCTTCCCACTTGGCAAATCTTATATTCTCCACCAGTGGGGAATTCCCCACAGGATAATAACCACTGAATATAGACGAGGAAATGTCAATTATCCGCATCGAATAAGTACTTTGTTATTTTATACGTGTGTGTGTGTGTGTGGTGTATGTGTGGGGTTAGATGCTCCTCAATGTGTATCGAACCAGATTCGCGTTGAAGCGGCGACAAGGCATGAATTGCTCAACATTTCTTGTCGAGTGCAGGCCCTGCCCGATACCGATCTCCAGTTCGACTGGACCTACAACAGCACGGGAGATGTTCAAAGTCTACCCAGCTCGCAGTTCAGGTACCGTACAGATCCCGAACCAAATTTTCGAATCCAAAACTCTACACCATATTTTCCATAGCGCACTTGAGGCCAGAGCTACTTCAGAGTCCAAACACATTCTGTCTGCAAAAGTTTTGTTTATTAAAAAACACAAGCTTCATTATTGAATGGATCGTATTGATGTCAAACAAGTGAAAAATATAGGCAATAGTTTGTTGGAAAACGTAAGTTAATTTACATGATAGGAAAGCAGGTATTTTTGCCAAATATGCATATGTGGAAAAAACACACATTTGAAAAATACTACCGGAGAAAAGTTTAAATTTTTGGTGGCTTTATTGGACGGTACTATTTGCTATAATTTTTCAGGCCTGAAAAGTGGTGTGGGCTCTAACGGTCAGGCGGGCTTAATGCACGGAACTTACGGTAATAGCCCAATCCTCATTTTTGTTGCATTGTCTAAGAACAGTTCTGTGTTGGTCTGTTTGGTCTGTGTTGCACTTGTTCATGCTTCTTCTGCCTCTGTGAATGAATATCGTCACAATATGAGCTGACCGTTTTTCGAAATCGCTACTGTGTGAAATCACTAGTATAACTTGCTGTTCTGTTTCCAAATACCAAAGTTATTAATCGAGTATAATGTAATCAGGAATTAGTGCGTGTACTCTTCCCATGACACGGGAGTTGCCTATAATTGATTTTAATAATACTAATAATCAAAGCTCATGTCCGCTGTCAGGATACATGAACTTGAGACAAATTTGTGAAATTAGTGCCAGTTAGTGTAACTATAGTGTTCACTAGGTTATAACACGACACCCGTTTTGGCGAAGAAGTTTTCGGGTAGAGAAGTTGAGGCAAAGTTTGAAGCTTGCGCGATTTTTGTGGCGCTTCTAGAGGCTTGTCCACAAAGTGTTTGCATTAGCTGAATAGTTTTTGCTCCAAGGCAACAGCTAACACAACATTCGCTGTAATTACATACTTGGACTGGATACTTCCACTACTTGGACTGGAAGTTCTTACTTGGACTGGAAGTTTGGCGCGCACGAAGTTTGACGCGCACGAAAACTTAATTCCTTGGCGTGAAACTACATTGTCTCGGATTTAATACATAATCCTCCCTAATACTTCTCCAGTGTGTTATCAATCAATCCTGTCTTTTTGTTTTATATCCCTCCTTTTGCCGGTAAACCTGTCCTTTTCTTTTCAGATTCCGATGGCTCCTTATTTTATCACGAATACACTTCAAAGTCTGTTGCATTATCTATAAACAAATACATGATCCTTTGCAGTCTTCTCACTTTTCTGACCTGCTATATCCTTCCAACAACCTTCCTTCCCACCTTCCGGTTCCTCTCTCCTGTCCTCGTGCGATAAATGAATCCTCCTCGTCCTCCAAATCATTCTCCTATGATTCTCGTCTATACAATTCGCTCCCTTCTCACATATCATCCTTGTCAACCTATCGTTCAATTACCTCTTCCTTACGAAAGTAACTGTTTGAAATATCTATTTATCTAATTATTAACTCCTTAACTCAGTTCGCGTCCCTTCAATGACAGTTATATTTCTTATGTGTATGAGTGCTGTAAATGATTGTTGAGTGTATTATGAATGAACCTATTACGCGCCAATTTGTGATTTTTTGCGCCATATTGTATTGCATTACTTGTTTCTCTTTATAGTAGTATATTTTGTATTTTACTTAGATTCTTATATGTTATTATCCAATATGTATATTCGTTCATCTGGGTGTTTATTCCTGCAGTTCTGTGTTTTGTGCTCGGCGTGTAAGGACGTGTTTCGTGGTGCTCGTAGTGTGTCATTAAGTTTCGCTAAACTCCAGTAGACAGTGAGCCGGTGCGGCAATGGCGTATGCAGCAGAAATGATGGAGGCCATGAAAGAGTGTTTATCAAATGATGAGCTACTCAATATGATTAGGCAGAAGATTGTCGAGCCTGCTGTGAAAGCTGCAGTCGCAGAGGCAGTGCAGGCAAAAGAGCATGAGATTGCGATCCTGAAAGAAGATCTGAACTCTGCACTGGACAGAATCGACAGTATTGAACAGCACTCCAGGCGAAAAAATCTTTGCATCTCAGGCCTGATGGAAGAGAAATCTGAAGATGCCAACAAGCTCCTGCAAGATGTTGCCAAGAGAATGAAGGTGGACATATGCGCTGATGACGTGGAATCGGTACACCGAATTGGCAAACCTGTCACAGGCAAATCCAGACCACTCCTGATCTGCTTTGAAAAACTCAGAAAGCGAAATGATTTTTACAGGGCCCGGACATTTTTGAAGGCGGCTGCGGACGCCGCTGGAAATCGCTCTGGGCCCATATTTGTTAACGATCATTTGACGAGAAAAAACAGCAAGCTGATGTATGACTTGAGGCAAATGAGAAGAGCTGGAAAAATTCACGCGGTATGGACTGACATGGGATTGGTGAAAATTCGAGTAACTGAATACGCCCGTGCTGTTACGGTATTATCAATGGATGATGTCCTTCGTCACACTGGACCAGCCGGAGCAATGACCGAAGAAACAGATTCTATTCAGTTGTGTCAGGCAGAACGCACGGCTGAGTGGAAAAATGTCAGCCGCAATGTTACAACCACGACAAACAAAGTGAACCGACCCAACACCAGATTCAGTCAATCAAACAGGCGGTAGTTCAACTAGCTACAACCAATATACCTCACCTCACACAGGTCACACCTGCCACACAGTGAGTGTACACACTTGCCTTGACGTCGTATTGTCGTGCGTTTGTTTACGTCCTGTAATCTTAACCTAGTTGTATTGTTGTTTACGTATTGTATGCCAATTGTCTGTATATACTTGAAAATGTGTTCTTTTTTTTCGCTTCACTCACCTATTCGCCGCTGACCGGTGGAATGTTTGTGCACCCACATCGCAACTCTTGTTTTTGTTCTAACTATACGTGAAATTTTCATTCTGTGTTTTTTATTTTTTTTCTATAGACTGATATTTTCTTTTTTTCATTGTAATTCATCCATCTATTTTTTTAATATTTATCCCTGGGCTTATTGTTTGCTTTTTTGTGATCATTAGTATGAATTATTTGGATGATGAGCTGGGGATAGAACTGGAGCCCGAAAGTAATTTTTTCACACAACATTTGGATCTCGGTGACAAAAAGATATATGAACAATGCACATACAAGATTCCTTCCACCATTGTGAAAAACTCATTGGAGTTGGCCATATTGCAAGTCAATATAAGATCGCTGAAGCAAAACTTTGAAAAACTGAAATACTTACTCTCCAGTTCAATAATGTTTGATATTATCCTATTATCAGGGACTTGGATTGATGACTGTTCATCTAAATTTTTCCAGATTGATGACTATGATTTAGTGACCGCTTCGCCGGAAAAAGAAAGAACGAGGGGTAAAGGATCTGCTATTTATGTGAGCAAAAAATATAATTACATGGTCAGTGACAAGTACTCAAGTGGCACAGAGATTGCATTTCAGGCAGTTACTATTGAGCTGTTTAACCCAAATAAAAGAAATATAGTTTTTATCTCCGTTTACAGGTCTCCCTCTTATCAGTCTTCCCTTTTTATGAATTTTTTAGACACATCACATTTTGACACATTGTTTAATGATAAACTAGTAGTTATTGGCGGTGATTTTAACATTGATATCTTGGATAATTCGCAAACAGATTTTATTGATCTCATGGCTTCTAAAGGATTCTACCCAACAATCAATAAGCCGACTCGTATAACACAGACATGTTCCACTCTGATCGACAACATATTCATCAACAACGCGTCTCTAGTCTCTTCCAGTGGCATAATAACACATGATATCAGTGATCACCTGCCAACTTTTTGCACTCTGACGTACAATACTGTTTCACCCACAACATCGCATCAAAATAGAAGATTATTCAATTTTAAACATGCTGACAAATTGATACAACAAGTCAGAGTTGAGATGGACAAGTTCTATGAGATATCAGAAGCCGAAGAATGTGCCAACTTCCTACTACAAACATGTGTAACTCAAATCGACAAATTATCAAATACTAAAAAGAGCCTGAGGAAACAGCCTCAACAGCCGTGGATTGACAAAAAACTCTTAGCAGACATCAATCTAAAAAACAAATTACATCTCAAATACGTCAAGAAAGGTAAAAAAGAAGACTTTCAAATATTTAAAAAAATTCGCAATAGATTAAAAAGCGAAATACAATTGGCAAAACAGAAATACTACCTTGAGCAACTAAAACGTCATCAATGCAATAAACGAATGATGTGGAACACATTACTAACCATAACTAACGTGAAAAAACGAAAGGAGATTTTACCGTCCTGTTTTATTCACAATGATGTTTTACATGAATGCCCAACAGACATTGCTGAAGAATTCAACATGTATTTTACTAACGTTAATCTTAATATAGCAAGAAATATGCCGCTTACCAACGTACACCATAGGATGTTTCTCGATCATTTAAAGACGTGTGAAAGCAACAAATTCGTGTTTCAAACTATTCCAAATCTTGTCGTACACTCCATAATAACTCAACTGAAGAGTGGCAAGAGCGCACATGACGGTCTCACAGGTGAAATTCTAAAACTAATTGCCTCGTCATTCCTCACCGAAATTACACACATTATTAACTTATGTATCACACAATCATGCTTTCCGAGTTCTTTCAAAATTGCGCGTGTTATTCCAATTTTCAAACAAGGTAACAAGCAAAACTTTATTAACTACAGACCTATATCAATTTTAACGCCTATGTCTAAAGTACTAGAGAGAATTTTATATAATCAACTCATGGATTTTTTAACTACACATGATCTTCTATTTGACTTTCAATTTGGTTTTAGAAAACAACGATCTACATACATGCCAATCGGTCTTTTAACTCAACTAATTAACAAAGCACGTGGTTCTAACTCAATCGCGCTCACAATTTTCCTTGACATAAAAAAAGCTTTTGATTGTGTAGATCACGCTATCCTGCTGGACAAACTCCGCTTCTACAACTTGGCCGATTCAACAATAAAGCTTCTCAAGGCATTCCTGTCAAATCGCCTGCAATTTCTTGATTTTAATGGTTGTTGTTCAAGTACAAAAGAAGTCAAAATGGGAGTACCTCAGTGTTCAATTTTGGGACCATTACTGTTTTTAATCTATGTTAATGACCTTTTTAAATGTAGCACTTCATCGCAATTTTTAATGTTTGCTGACGACACTGCTGTTTTTATCTCAGCCTCTACACAAGATGAATTGACGAGTAAAGCCAACAATCTTTTAAGTAACATATCAGATTGGTTCAAAGCAAATAGACTACGGTTAAACACTTCTAAGACGAAATATCAAATATATAATTTCACCAAAAATGACCTGAGTGATTTAAGCATATCAATTGACAATGCTCGAATTGATCACTCGCCAGTGGTGAAATATCTGGGGGTGATGTTGGATAATGACCTCAAATTCCGTGCTCATATCAAGTATACAACTTCAATAATTAACAGGCACATTGGAATTATTTCGAAGGCTCGTAAGTTTTTAACCTCTGAACACGCGCTTTTATTATACAATGCCTTAATTCAACCTTTCTTATCGTATTGTAATATAAATTGGGCATTGGGGTATCCTACCCATTACAATCCCTTAATTGTTGCGCAAAAGAGAATCATGAGGATTATCGACATGGCTCCATATGGTTCACATACAAGCCCAATTTTTAAAAAATATAAGGTACAAAAATTTCGTGATCTCGTCAAATCAAACTGTATGGTTTTAATGCATAGTTTTTTAACCAATTCACTTCCCCCATGTATTTCTCACTATTTTATTTTGAAACTCAATACAAGAAACCTAAGAGAAAAACATCATTTTGAGGAGCTAAGAGTAAATAACAATTATGAAGAACATTGCATGTTTATCAAGGCACCCAAGTACTGGAATCAGATAGTTGCCAAAAATATTCCGTCTCTCGTGAATGTTCCTCCTTCTAAACGTAAACTCAAACAATTTACGAACAAGCTGATTATGGACAATTACTGATTAGTGACTCAGTGATCTGGTTGATGGTGACAATGTTGACAATGTTGATGGTAATGATAGCTGATAGCACCAATGTTCATAGTTGATTGTGAAAATATCACGTGTACTTAGCTCGGTTCATTTCCTCGGCTCATCATCTCCTTATTTTTATTATTTTTTGTTATTAATTTTTATTAATTTGATCTGTATTGATCTACTTTTGTTTTGGTTGACCAAAAATTGAAACGACGACTTTTTCTTTTCTTTACTTCACAATTGTTCCTAGTTGCATGATTTAGAATTATTATAAATTAATTCAGTGGTTGAGACAGGATTCTTCCTTACACCCTGAAAATATCATTTTTGCAACTGTTTTTTTTGTGTGATGTTCTTCTTGTTCTGGTTCGAGTGTGAAATAAACTTTCTTCATATGAAAAAAAAAAAAAAAAAAAAAAAAAAAAAGTTCAACATTTTCTCATCGACTGATATTGTACGCGCCTGTGTCGAATGGGCGCTATATCAAATACAAATGAAATGAAAAAATATTGTTCAACTGGTATTTATCGCCTCATTTCTCGGTTGTTCATTTATAGCCAAAACAAAAATAGTGAGGCCAAATGAGCGAACAAAGGTGTCAACACGATTTGTATTCATTGGATGGCTAGAATTTGCATACAGAATGCGGTTAAACAAGCGCTGGGCTAAATAAATTAGGGAATTCCAACACAGAAATGCATGATAATAAACCAAAACAGAGTTCATTGGTAGAACCTGAATCGATGGTATGTAATTTATACTTTCTTATTTTCTATTTCTTAATGAACCAACACTTCATTTTCCACATCAGCGCTGAAAAATCCAATAACCGCGGCTGTTCCAGCAAATTAAATGCCAGGAAACAAACAAAACAAACAAATAAACATTTATTTAATATAACGCACAAAATAATTACAAGTGCGCTACAGGCAAAATACGACTGGGGCAAGTGGAGAAATTGGGTCGACTGCGCAAATAGGGTGAAATATAAACATGCAGTGCAGAACAGAAACACAAACATGTAGCAATTATAAGTCCGGAATATGTAACGAAATGTGCAAATGAGAGAGAAACAATTAAATTAAAGAAATAAACCAAATCAATATCAATAGGAAAAATCAATCATATCATTGCAAACAAGTAAACTTATGGAGACTCTGAGGCCAAAGATAGGAAATGTTTGTGGAGTTCAGAGGTGAAAGATGAGAAGGATTTCATTCGGAGTAGGCGAGGAGGAAGTGAAGTATAAAGAGCGGGGTGCAGAAATAAAGAATGATTTCGAAGACCAAGTGGACTGGTTCAACGCAGGGGGACAGATTAGAGGAGTAGGATGGCGACGTGAAGAACTCTAGAAAGTCACTAGGAACGAAAATGAACGCATTTGGATTGATACAAATACACATTTGTCCTTTTACCCGATCTTTAATTCCCCACTTGGCAACGCCACCATTCTCCACTAGAGGAGAATTATCCACAGGTTACGAATCACTGATCTAAATGGAATCCACCGATTTCTTGACGAGCTAGCGATATTACGCCCCGGGTACATTCGGTCTCGCTACAGTCCTGACACTCTTTCTTCTACCTCACTAATCTAACCTAACCCAACCTCATCCGACCTAGCGAAGAAAGAGAGATAGCTGGCACTGGAGCGAGACCAATCGTTCCCTAGACGTAACATCCTAGTTTCCATTCTTTAGACTTCATCGTCTAAATTCGACAGCAGGTATTGGTATACAACATTATCGAGACGACAAACAATATGACAAGGTCCACAGCACCACAACTTAGCCAACCTGACGATCTGGAGTCCAACACTCATTCATACATCAATTGTGTGTGTGTGTGTGTGTGTGTGTGTGTGTATGTCTAAGCAATGGCGTATCCAGAGTGCAATTTTGGAGGGGTTGATTATAATTTTGTTTGGGGGTGCTGAATCTTGGAGGCGATCAGTCATGTACATGCATCATTATGCAACGTCTTTGCGATAATGCTTATATCAACAAATTTTGGAACAAATTTTTCTTGACTTCTCTTAGTGGATCTCTCTTAGTGGAGTTATGGCGAGTTGATGAAAACATTCTGTTGGGGGGGGGGTCTGCACTCTTAGCCCCCTCTCTGGATCTGCCAGTGTGTCTGAGTGGGTCTTATATTTAGTGATGATAGTTGTCTAATAGTAAAGTGCGACTCATTCAGCTGGATATTGGCTGTTGCAATGAAGCACGTCGTTGCCACGCAAGACACCCAATAGCTAATAAAACCGGCTTGGTCAATATCAGAAGCAGCTCTCTCCTTCTCTCTCTCTCTCTCTCTCTCTCTCCCTCTCCCTGAGGTGGTCGCCGGTCAAATTAATTGTAGCTCGGATTTTAGCGTTGATTTAAGCTTCATTGCTTCTTCGCACTCCGTTCCTCTCTCGCTGCTTCTCTCTCTCCCTCCCTCTGTGTGTGTGTGTGTTTTTTTTATTAATGCGCAACATCCAGAGGCGTGTATAGGCAGTCTCATTTTGGGGCGCCCGACCACAAAGCAGAATTCTGGACCGATCTGAAGACAATCAAACTTTTTGGACTCTCATGATTGGCGCCACAAACACACACACACACACACTCACACACATACACACACACACACATACACACACACGTCTGCAGTTTGGACGAGAATTACTATGAGGCTGACGCGAAGACCAGGCGGGTGGAAAGCGATTTTCACTGGTGGCACGTAAGTCGTTACCGCAAACAGACGCCCGGCGAATTCGCCAACAGAAAGAGGTCATTTATCAATGACACTGTTGCCACAGACGTGTCGACCTGGCGAACACTACATCACTGACAGATGGTGTATGCAAATGACCTGTAATCAACGAATGCTGACTACACTCTAGGAGGGCAATATAAGTTGCACGCCGTACGTATATACATTGCATCGCGGGTATAAGAGAACCCCGGTTATAAGAGAGTATTTCTTCGGGCCCGTCTTCTCTATTTCTTTGTTTATTGTTATTTATTACTTATTTATTCTTATTTATTATTGGTTGTTATTGATTGAATCACATATTTATTGTTGATTTTCATTATTTATTGAGGAACGTGGGCGGAGTGACATTATGCAGTGTAATCGGATGATGGTATATTATTTATTGTTATTTAATTATTATTTTCTTTTCGAACTCTCTTTCTAGAATATTTCTTTTCGAACTCTCTTTCTCTCTGAAGCTTTTGGGTGCTTCCGGTACATGGGGCACCCAAAGGCCACCTTAGGGTGGTACACTTGCACTCTTCCCCCATGCTACTGGATTTCCCTGTAATTAATAATAATATTTATACATATGTTTGCATGACTGACAGCGAACCCAATGTCGGACCCCTGCATAAATATGAGTCGGTTTTTTATTTCGTAAAGTTCTTGTTTTTCTCAAGTTTGGCGTCCAAATGTTTGGTGGTACTGTATTTATTTGTGCACATATACGTACTCGTATAATCTGATGTTGGTGTAGCCAGGCAGCAAATTCTGGCGCTTGCAAACGAGATTAAACTGGATTGCTATTTCACATTTGGCAATTTTGTTTGTGGTCGAATCCATGTCTCTAGCCAATTTCGGATCGCTTCTATTCAGACAACTCAACAACTTCCCTATATTACGTAACGTTTC
Source organism: Sacculina carcini (assembly GCA_916048095.2). NCBI lineage: Eukaryota > Metazoa > Arthropoda > Thecostraca > Sacculinidae > Sacculina > Sacculina carcini. The sequence goes on from OU696596.1 coordinate 2,444,329, forward strand.
GGAGTTACCAGACTCCATCATTAGATAATATACACAAATCACATGAGAACACAATAACAACGCAAATAACAACACACAATCACTACAACAATCAAACAACACTTTCACACCTACCAGACAATGACACCTAGGAGTGACACCTGGTTGATGACATAAATAGCCAGTGAATTATTGTTTGAATGTTGTAATGATTGTGTGTTGTTATTTGCGTTGTTATTGTGTTCTAATGTGATTTGTGTCTGATGATGGAGTCTGATAACTCCGAAACGTAACGTAATATAGGGAAGTTGTTGAGTTGTCTTAATAGAAGTGATCAGAAATTGGCTAGAGACATGGAATCGACTAAAAAGAAAATTGATAAATGTGCAATAGCAATCCATTTTATTCTCGTTTGCAAGCGCAAAAAAATATACGTGCGTATATATTTTCGTATTTATATATGTGCATAGTTATGGAACAAAATCTATTTCAGAGATGGATGAAGTCCTCCTGTATGCAGCGGTAATACAACGACTGAATTTCACGCCATTATTTTCCACCCCTCAATGTGTTCTTCAGTTTTGATCCTATTTCTCTATTCTCATATCTTTTCTGGTATTTGTGTTAGGTAATTGTTTTTATTGTGTCTGCTCGCATAATTCGCATTTTGTTTGCTGTTTTTTCGTAGTTAATCGCCCTTCCTTTTTTGTGTTGTTTTATATATATAAAATACGTGTATCGTTGAAGTTTTTGCGTCGTGTTGTACGGTTGAATTTAGAGGCGTTGCAGCTGTTTTTATTTGGGCGTTTGCCCAGTGACATCTGTCACATTTGCTAGAATTTATTGGGAGCGTTGATTTTATTTAGCGAAAGTTTGCGCCGGCGTTCCTCCGTCTAACACTCTCACACACACAAACACACACAAACACACACACACACACACACACACACACACACACACACACACACAGACACATCTCCAAGCAAAATTGAAGATTATGCTCCCCATTCGTTTCAATTGTACTACGAAACGTCATATGGCATACATTTCTGAAATTTCCTTCGACAATATCTGAAAACGGAATCAAACAATGTATTAATATATTTACATGGTTTCTTCTTATTATTATTTATACTTATTATATTTAATTTTGTTAAATTTATGTTGTATCAATACTTTAAGTATTGTTATTACAATGAATTGTTATTAATAAAATACAATTATGTATTTTATATAATAATAGCTGTATATATATTAAATCAGCACGCTTTTTTCTCTTGTTTATTAATATTTTCCTCTATACACTATCTTATTCGTGCGTATAGCACGAGATATAATGTTTTATAGGTTGACAAACAAGATTTCTTATGACTACTTCGTACAAGCTGTAAACTTCTTCATATCCTGGTCGTGTGTGTGTGTGTGTGTGTGTGTGTGTGTGTGTGTGTGTGTGTGTGTGTGTGTGCGTGTGTGCGTGTGTGTGCGTGTGAAATTGAATACAAATAGTGGATTGTCTTAATTAAATATTTAAGTTTTCAATGAAATATACGTTGTTCATACGTTGTCCAAATGATAATGTAAAGCCTTGGGTGAATTTTCCACGCACATAAAAAATCTGATTAAATCAGAATTCAGTCTAACTTTTTTTAGTGTAATCAATATCACTAGAGTTAATTCAGAAGATTTTCAAAAAAATTGATAGGTTATTAAGAAATGCATTGGCGCTACCAATGTATATACTTCAAATATAACATAATTAAGATATGAAATATTATTTACATCCACATATAGAACAAGACAATGAACTCATAATTGGCTTTCTAATTAAGCAATTTAATCTAAATCTAGCCTCCTAGCAAGCTTTGTAAATAATGAATACTTGATTATTTTTCTACTGATATTTCATTAGGCAAACTTGACTGAAGCCACTGACAGAATTAAAAATTAAACCATATGGGATAAGGCTTATAGATTGTACATCTTTTTTCTAAATTCCTCACACACACACACACTATCACACACACACGCGTACACACGCACATGCACACACGCGCACACAATAAGGAATATTTTCAATTTACTTCTCATAAGTCTAGCAATATTTCTTCATTGAAAACTTTCAACGTATGATGTCTACAGAACCTTAAAAGTTTTGATAAAATTCAAATAAATAAAGTGGCGAGCTAATCATTTCCGTCATGGCTACAGCTCTTATGTTCGAGTGTGACAGACATGGGTAGTGAACAAGTCGAGTTTTCTATAGGAGTTTATGGTCGGAATGTTCTCTGTTTAAGGCCGTAGTCAAGCTAAACTCGGTCTCATTTTGCCAAACTTTCGCAATTTCCTGCGGTTAGACACGGTCGGCATAAATTTCGAATGAAAACGACAAGTCTAAAGTTGAGTCTGCTTGAAGTTTTTTGTTTCATGCGTTGCGAATAATTAACTCCGCAGTGACGAAACATCTGGCCGAAATATATTGATTTACATCATGAATTTTGTCTTCTCTCGCGTGTTTGGCTGTTCCGACTCCTCCTAACTGTTCTACAGTGAGTAAGGTGGCTAGACACACTATATGACCAAAGACAGAACTGTTTTAATTGACTTGTTCACCCAGCAGTAAATGGTACCCGATATCAGTCATGTGTTATGCCATGCATTATGTGGATGTGGCCCTCTAATACGTTTTCCGTCCTTGTGGCGTCATAGCGTGGAGAGGGTTGGCTCTGCGGTCGCTGGTACCATTTACTGCTGGATGGACAGACTGTTGGATTATAGAATTCACCCAAAGCAATTATCCTCCACCGTGTTTCGAACCAAGGACCTCCTGCTTAAGAGGCTGGTGTGCTACCACTACACCACGGAGTCCAACGAGTAATTGAAACTATTCTGTGTGTACACCAGTGTGAACGGCAGTACTAGCGTTCTCTACTACACGGTTCGCTCGGATCTCGACTATGGCACTCTGCAGTGTTCAGCTTCATCATCGGTGGGACGCCAGCGCCGACCTTGTATTGTCATTGTGACTCCGGCCGGAGTTCCCGAACCTCCACGAGACTGTCGACTTTCCAACGGCAGTGCCGAAAAAGGTAATTGAAATATATTGAATTGAATTTCGGATGCCTCCACATATCGGTACTAATCGGTATGACGCATTTATACAGCCTTGATTATTCATGTAACCATGATGTTACACCTCTAGAACTAAGAGAGAACTAGAAAAGAACTAGAAAAGAGCTAGAAAAGAACTATAAAAGAACTAGAAAACAACTAGAAAAGAACTAGAAAAGAACTAGAGAAGAACTAGAAAAGAACTAGAAAAGAACCAGAAAAGAACCAGAAAAGAACTAGAAAAGAACCAGAAAAGAACTAGAAAAGAACTAGAAAAGAACTAGAGAAGAACTAGAAAAGAACTAGAAAAGAACTAGAAAAGAACCAAAAAAGAACTACAAAAGAACTAGAAAAGAACTAGAGAAGAACTATAAAAGAACTATAAAAGAACTAGAAAATAAATAAAAAAGAACTAGAAAAGAACTAGAAAAGAACTAGAAAAGAACTAGGAAAGAACTAGAAATGAACTAGAAAAGAACTAGAAAAGAACTAGAAAAGAACTACAAAAGAACCAGAAAAGAACTAGAAAAGAACTAGAAAAGAACTAGAAAAGAACCAGAAAAGAACTAGAAAAGAACTAGAAAAGAACTAGAAAAGAACTAGAAAAGAACTAGAAAAGAACTAGAAAAGAACTAGAAAAGAACTAGAAAAGAACTAGAAAAGAACTGGAAAACAACTAGAAAAGAGCTAGAAAAGAACTAGAAATGAACTAGAAAAGAACTAGAAAAGAACTAAAAAAGAACTAGAAAAGAACTAGAAAAGAACTGGAAAAATAAATACTGTTATTAACAGATATCACCTCATTGTATGCGCTGGTTGCTCTGCAGGTAATGAGCTTCGGCGACAGACGGACGAAATTGAGGAGTCTGTTCAGGGGCAGGTCACGTTGCGATGCGCGTCTCCGGGCAGCGACGGAGGACTTCAGCAGCACTTTCGGCTGGTGGTGCTCGGTCCAGACGGCAGTGTGCGGCATAACAGCACCGGTGATCAGCCGGAGTTCTCCGTGGACCGGTTGAAGGCCGAAACTTACTATCAGGTACCGACCGCTGACATTGCGAGCATTGTAGAATCGCTAGTTTTCATCTTCACGGGAGAAAGATTCAGTAGTGGATTGTGGATTTGAACTGCAGAGATATCACTGAGTGAATAAGAAGTCTACTGAATGACCAACTGGAATGGATAAGTGAAAAAGCGCTGCATCAATGGCGGCGTCAGGATTTTGTGGTGGGAAGCTGCGGAGGGGTTAATAAAAAACATGCTGGGGTTTGGCGAAACATGAGGAATTACACTCGAAATGTTCCTGGTGAACATTTTTGAAGGAATCTCTGGGGGCTGGCACATTTTTGGGAGGCTTCAAACCCTCCAGACCCCTCCCTCTCTTGACGCCGCTTCTACGCTGGCTGTAATAAGAATATCAGGATGTAAGGTGTCTAGTCATTTTGATCAAATTTTCATGGTCTTACGTGACAAAATGAAGGTTATTTATCTTTGGTCGAATGGTGAACTACTATACCTTTGGAGACCATATTAAATGAAGTTGTAGTGGATTCTATAGCGAATTATAGAATATTATAGTTGTAGCTTATCGAATTATAGTGGTTAGTAGACAGTGCAGTGTCTGAAAAGAAGAGAATTTAAGGGTGGAATGAAGAACAATCGTTCGTTTTGATCCATCTGAGCCAATATAGTTTTGTTTCCAAGCACTGCCTGACATTAAATGCGACGACGCTACATAATTTAATGGATTTCTCCGATAAGATATGCGCTGTTGTGCAAAATGTAGAGTTGGTTCATTGAATGGTGGCGAATTTGATGGAGAAACGTTATCGACCACTGACAGAGTCGATGTTCTTTTGTTGTTGTTGACAGTTCATCCTATACGCCGTCAACATGAAAGGCGAGAGCAAGCCGCTGATATTGAGCATGGAAACCACTCGAGACAAGGCGGAGAGACGTCTAGAACGAGTTATCGACGGCAACTTGGAAGGTTGGTGTCTAAATATATCAACTATAGTTTGATATTGTGGTGTGATCGTGTGCAGTGAGAGATTGTCTGAGTGCGTGAACGTGTTAGTGTGTCTATGTGTGCTCCCCTATGTCACGGTGTGAGCGTAGAGCCGTGTTGGAAGTGTTGTTGAAGTGTGACGTCTTGTAGGCGAGTTATCGACGGCAATTTAGAAGGCTGGTGCCTTAATATATCAAGTATAGTTTGCTATAGTTATTGTTTATTGTATTCGTGATAGTTAGCTTCATCCGTTACAGTATTCCGTTATTTACTATACTATGATATATCCGTTATAGTTCTTTGCATCGAATATCTTCGTTATATTCATTATTTTGTGTTATATCAATCACATTTTATTATATTGCTTATTGTTCAATATATCCTCCTAAGTTTTTATATCTGTTACCGTCGCTTCTATCTACATAGCTTGACATATCTGCTGAAAAATCAAATCCACTATTGTACATTGTATTTTTTAGAGTTTGTTCTTTTTTGTTAAATTCCTAAATTCCTAATTTGTTAAATTGTTAAACGTTAAATTCCTGTGTGTTTGCGTGTTAGTGTACAATTGCGTGCGTGATCGCGCGTATGAGTGTGTGTGTGTGTGTGCGTCTGTGTGTATGTATGTGTGTGCGTGTGTATGTCTATGTGCCTCTGTATGTGCGTGTGTGTGTGCGTGTGTGCGTGTGTGTTTGGTGCTCCCCAGTCATTAACCGATTTATTGAAGTACGCCTAGCACGTAAAATCTCGTACACACACGCGCACACATACACACACACACACACACATACACACACACACACATACACACACACACACACACAAGACGCACATAAACTCACGCACACACACACACACGCACACACAGTCACGCAACTCAAAACGATGCCTCAAGAAATTCTAGATGGGCTCTATATGTAGGTTGTAGACCAACAGAGCGGTTCGATTTGTAGAATGCAATTAGCTCGAACGGATGTGTGTGTGTAATTGGCATTGGGACGTTTAGCTATAGCTCAAAGAGGACACAAAACAGCAAGTCTAAATAATTAAACCAGCCTAAACAACTTGATATCTAGAACAACAACAACGTGTATTTAATATAGCGCACACCTTTTCACTCAGGCGCGTGATATTGAAAAGAAAACAAGGTGAAGGGCAGAAGCTTAAAGGTTATATGCATCAAGTGACAGCTGCTACACAGTAAGAAGCCGAAGCTTATGAACACACACACACACATAGGTGTGAAATACTACTGGGAACGCATAGAGCAAGGGCTATCGACCTGGTTCATATATGGGAAATTTTACTTTTTGAATCAGCGAATTTTCGAACTTGGTTGTGTGTCCACTAGCCTGACGTTTTCAAAGCGGTCCTCCGAATAGACTCACGTAGCATAGATCACGTGCCTCCGAATGGCGTTGTAATTGCAGAATTGAACACTTGAAGATATGTAGACGTGCACAATCTTATGACTTGAAGAAACTTGAAAAAACTTGAACGGACTTCAGTGCTTGAATGAATGCCTCGTTGTTCACTTGACCGGTCTTGACCTTTGAACTGCCCCACTGATCGTCCCACTTGTCAAGCTGTGATTGGCTGCCAAGTGGAACGTCACTGTGACGTCACTCAAGCTTGACCTCTTCGCCCCAGGCAGCACACATGTTCGGGTATCTTAGACGAATCAATATGCATGTATCTAATATTTCCGACACCTAAGGGGCGCGAGAAATCATGTGAAAAAATATAGAAGGTTTACCTGTGCTATATATTATTTCTGGAAAATGTTTAAGCAGCTGAAATGAACTTTAAGCTGTATGAATGAATTTTGTATAAAATTGTCAATTTAAATATTGACATTGACTAAAACAATTCAGTCATTTGTATTATATCTTTTACATCAGGAATCCATGGGGTGCGAACACTGAAAAGGGTTGAGAACCACTGGCTCAGAGTTATTGGCATCTTTTCTCTGCAACTCTCTTTCTAGACTTATCTTCTTTCCAACTCTCTTTCTAGACTTTTTTCTTTTTGAACTCTCTTTCTCTCTGAATCTTTTAGGCGCTTCCGGTACATGGGGCCACCTTAGGGTGGTAATAGTGCTTGCACTACTTGTGGTCCGATGCAGCCTCTACGTAAGCTAAAAGCGAACCGAGGAAACTCAACAAACTCTTCCCATGCTACTGGATTTGCCTGTAATTAATCATAATAATAATAATAATAACAGAGAAGGGACATATATCAACTATTAGCTCCCGGGTAGCTCAGGGGCCTGGGAGCTGACGATTCTTGACAACAAAAACAATCATTTCTCGAGCCGATCGTCTGAGTAAGCAGATCCAATCGGCTAGCCACGTACAGTGGCGGAACCAGAGTGCAATTTTAGGATTGGCTAAATTAATTTTGAAGGGCTGAATTTTGGGAGCGATCAGTCATATACATGTATCATTATGCAACACATTTGCGATAATGCTTATATTAATAAATTCTACAGAAAGATATAGAAAGATTTTAGTGATCTCTTTTTGGTCAACCTCTTGGTTATGAGGAGTCGATGGAAGCATTTGGAGAGGGTTTTTAGCCCCCTGAGCCCCCCTCTGGACCTGCCAGTGGTTACGTCAATTTATTTCTCAATAGTCAGGAGACAGCTCAAACCCGGGCTCATATCAAAAAAGCTACAATTGACCTTATCGTTTGAGCTCTTATCTGGTTTGAGATATTAGAATTGTCAAAATCAAGCGGTCAGAGTCAAAATCTCGTTGATTCATCGCATTAGTCGCGGATGAGTCGCTTAAAAACAATGATAAAGTACTGATTTTAGATTGGCATTGATGGGTGGCGTCGCTAGAATATTTGACAAATGGGATTACTCCATCTGATCTGATGCTGGGTAATTGTTATCTTGTTCGATCGAGTTTGAAACGCTTTTCAGCGGGAGATGGACAAAGCACAAAAATCATCTATGAAAATGCAGCCCAGATTCGTTAGAGCAATGGTTTTCAACCTTTTTTCTCACTGATTCCCCACTTCATAATTAGTCATTGCTTCATTTTCCACACAACAGCGCTGATGAATTCAATAAACTCAGTCGTTACATCAAACTGAATGTCATCAGAGGTCATTGGAAACAAAAATATACGAATTAAAATGGATAAAAACACACATAGTTGTCCTGTTCTGTCCGACCTTTAGCTTCCCACTTGGCAACTCTTCCATTCCCCATAGGCTAAGAACCACTGATATAAAGAATTGTAGTGACAAAATTGTAGTGTGTGTGTGTGTTTGTGTGTTTGTGTGTTTGTATGTGTTTATGTGTGTGTGTATGTATCTTCAACACATTTCGCCAATATTTGAATAGACGTTGGATTTCAATGACAGCTAATATATATGCGCATAGCCAATGACCGAATTCTGACAGAATGAAATCGACAAAATATACAAATGCGGCCAATGTGCTAACGTTATTGATACTAAAGCTAAAATGTTTACGTTGTCTTGTTGCTGATGTTAATGTTATCGTGTTGTTGATGTTGTCCTGTATTACTTAAGAGATGGTTTTTTGTTGCTAGTGTTGTGCTGTATGTTGATGTTAATGTATTATGTTGCTTATGTTATGTTTTTTTGTTGATGCTAATATTGTTGTGTTGTTAATATGAATGTTGTTGTGTTTTTAATATGAATGTTGTTGTGTTGTTAATATTAATGCTGTTGCTTTGTTGATGTTAATGCTGTTGTCTTGTTGATGGTAATGTTGTTGTCTAGTTGGTGTTAATGTTGTTGTGTTGTTCATATTAATGCTGTTATTTTGTTGATATTAATGCTGTTGTGTTGTTAATATTAATGTTGTTGTCCTGTTGATGTTAATAATTATATTGTTGATGTAAATGTTGTTGTGTTGTTGATGTTACTGATATTGTATTGTTAATGTTGTGTTTCATTGTTCATTCTCAGCTATATCTGTTGTTGATGTCAATGCTACGCTGTTTTTTTCTTATGTTAACATTGATATTCAACTGATGTTGTTTGTAATGGCATGCCGAAATGTCGGTCGATTTCTGGCTTGTTTGCTTCGTACGAATACTGTGGATGTCTCCACCATTAATGCTGTTGGTCCCCCAAATTGGTCCGATGATGCCTGTCTACTGGGAGGGCCATTACTATCAAATAGACCCTCGTCGACGCTTTCGTCGATCGTCGACGCTGGGCAAACAACGGTTTCGACGTTTACGTGTGTGTGCGTGTGTGCGATTGTGTGTGTGCGTGAATACATACATACATATATATATATATATATATATATATACAGTGATACCTCGGCTCACGAACATAATTGGTTCCCAGAAAGCGTTCGTAAGGCGAAAAGTTCGTCTTCCGAACATTTATTTCCCATAAGAAACCATACAAATCAGAATAATTCGTTCCCAGGTCCCCATAAAACATAATTTTCTACTAAGTAAGCCTTAAGACTACAAAAAATACCTTATTTTATGTATAATAAATGTTTTATTGTATTGTAATTAAAAAAATAAACGAAAATAATCAAAGAAACGAATTGTAATAAAAGAAACGAATTGTAATAAAATAATTGTATTGAACGAACGAATTGTAATAACAGAAATAAGAGGGAGGGAGTGAGTTACTGTTTGGAAGAAGAGTCAGCTTCCATAAGCACTGTAGGTAACTCAACCTCCAGTGTGGCTTCTCTTCTTTGCTTCTTAGAAGGTGACTCTTTATCCTTTTTGCTGACTAGAAACCTCTTAATTGACACCTGTTGCTTTCTCAGTTGTATGGTCTTACGAAACTGAGGCATCACATTATCATTCATCATGTCGATGATTCTCATAGCCACAGTCTTTTCTGAATGATACTGCTCGATAAAAGCCTGCACATCACTCCACTTAGCTAGCATGGTCTTGATGCTCTCACTTGATGCTGCAGCCATCTCCTCGTCCTCAGATGACAACTCCTGAATGGCTTCCTTCTGCTTGTCCTCTTGAAGACAAATCAAATCCTGTGTGGTGAGGACCTCATTATGGTCAGCAACAAGCTCCTCGACGTCATCTGCATCCACTTGGAGTCCCATGTTCTGTCCCATGGAAACAATGTCGTTCACAACAACAGAGTCTTGAGGATAAGATCCTTCAAAATCCCTCTCAAGGATGCATGCGGGCCACAACTTCTTCCATGCTGCTATCAAAGATCGAAAGGTAACATCATGCCAAGCCTTTTCTATCAGTTGAACACAATGATACACATTGAAATGGGCCTTCCAATAATCCCTAAGGGATAGATCGGTGTCATTGGTCACGTGAAAGCACCGAGTAAATAAAGCCTTAGTGTAAAGCTTCTTATAGCTTGCGATCACTTGCTGGTCCATGGGCTGCAGTAGGGGGTTGTGTTGGGAGGGAGAAATTTGACCTTGATGAATTCAAGATCACCTTGAAGTTCCTCCTCCAAACTTGGTGGATGCGCTGGGGCATTGTCAAGGAGAAGAAGACACTTGACAGGGAGTCCTTTCTCCTCGAGATATTTCCTCACTGAAGGAGCGAAAACATCATGCATCTAGTCCATAAACAGGAGACGAGTAACCCAAGCTCTGGTGTTGGACTTCCACATTACAGGAAGCTTGGATTTAACCACCTGATTTTTCTTGAAGGCCCTTGGGTTTTCTGAGTGATAAACCAACATTGGTTTTATCTTACAGTCGCCACTGGCATTGCCGCACATCAGGAGGGTTAGCCTATCTTTCATAGGCTTATGCCCAGGGACGGACTTCTCTTCCTGTGTAATGAAAGTCCGCTTAGGCATCTTTTTCCAAATATATATATATATATATATATATATATATATATATATATACATATGTGTGTGTGTGTGCGTCAACAGACACACACATATGTCGACACACACACACACACACACTCGTCTTGGTCCATTGAGAGGTGGTCATTGTCAACAGCGGAGCGAACATCCGTTCCACTTGCAAAACACACACACACACACACACACACATATACACACACACACATATACACACACACACACAAGCATACACACACACATTCGATATCGTTGAGAGGAGAGGTTAGCACTCGGGCATAGAGGCGCGTAGAAACGGTGCAGACTGGGTCACAAACAAACTGAATGTGACGTATCTCGTGGGCCCACGGATATGCGCTCTTTTGTGTACGGCTCCAAGAATGACGATCTTTGATGCCCGCTCACACATACACACACACACACACACACACACACACACACACACACACACACACACACACACACACACACACACACACACACACACAAGGACTGCGCCGACGTCAATATGTCAATGTATACTTGAGCGTGTATGCATGAGTGCCTTATTGTGTGAGCCAAGTATATATATATATATATATATATATATATATATATATATATGTGTGTGTGTGTGTGTGTGTGCATTTGTGTGTGTGTGCATTTGTGTGTGCATTTGTGTGTGTGTGTGTGTGTGTGTGTGTGTGTGTGTGTGCGCACTAATGTATGTGTGTTTGTATATGCAAATGTGTGTATAGATATTTATGCTTATGTGTGCGTGTGTGTGTATTCGTTTTTGTTGTAGATTCGCTCGGAATCTTGCTGACTACAACGCCGACTCTTATGGCCGTTGTCGCAGTTGTCTGCAGTCTAGTTTTGCTGTCAATTCTGCTGGCGCTTGTCGTGCGTCGTTTTCGACGATCTGCCCCGTCGTCACCGTCGACGCTCTCGGCGGTCGCCTCTTGCGAACAGCTGGCGTGCAAAGCGACGGCCGGCCGAGGCGATGCTTCAGAAGCTCTGACATCTCTGGCCTGTGTCGATCACAACCCAAACATGATTGGGATGCACGGTAAGAGCCAGTGGCGTCGCCAGATGTTTTCTTCTGGGAGGTGAAGGGGGATCTAAGGAAAAAAATGCGGAGGCTTGTCCAAACAGGAGAGCCTATACTCAAAATGTCTATGGTCTAAATTTTTGAGGTTTTGACAAATGATTAGGAGGAGGAGCACTTGAGCGCTTCCAAGTTTTCCTTTGTTGTCGCTATTGGTAGGAGCCCTAGTCTGTTGCAAGACTGCTGAGAATATGTGGACGATTACGTTTTGTGCTCTTGTAGAACGCAATATCACACAAGTGTTTCTAGATTGAGTGATTGTATAGTTATTGTTTTTCTGTGTCTTCTACATTACACAAGTTCTTCAGTGATCTCGAGGGTGTGGTCTGACTGGGACACAAACAATCACACGCCGAGATGTGGTAGGTTATTGTGATATTTCCTGTGTTCAGACAACTAAAGGCTAAATGCCTAAGTGACAGCTGCTACACGGGAAGAAGCCGAAGCTTATGAACACACACAGTTGTGCCCCGTGCAGCTCGCTGTCACCGCAGAACTGACCCTCTCCACGCTATGACGCCACAAGGACGGAAGACGTATTAGAGAGGGACACCTTCCCAGAATGCATGACACAAAACATGACTGATATCTGGTACCATCATTTACTGCTGGGTGGACAGGCGCTGTGGGATTATAGAATTCGCCCAATGAAATTCTACTCCGCCGGGTTCCGAACCACGGACCCGCTTGTGAGGCAGGTGTGCTAACTACTACACCACGGAGTCCACAAACTGTTTGAACTCTATTCCCCGCTCATATTTCATCTGCTCTCTTGTAGCTCCAACATTTGTCTCCCAAATCGCAAGTCCAACTGGCCAGAATAGCAAAAAATCACAGTGAATAGAATTCCGCTTCTCTTTTTCAAATTATTCAGTTAGTTCACAAACGGTGGCATTCTAGTCAGATTTGTAACCGACATTTTGCTCAAGTTCAGCTGAAATAATGACGACCGTTTCCTGTCCGTTTTATAGTTTTTACCAGAGTTCTGGTTGCATTACTTCTGTCGCAAAGCTTCCGAGGTGTTTGTATTCAATACAGCTGACATCGACAACTTATTATTTTCCTAACTATGTTATAAATTGAATTCAGAACCCGTTCCAATTTTGTTTGTACACTTGATGCACTTTGTGTACGCTGTGGTGTCGCCCTGCATCTCATATTGCACACGTTTTCAACTTGCAACGGACAGCAACTTGCAATGACAACATTTCTTTTGTTGTGGCACATTTTCAGCATAACGCCAATCTGCGCAATTCGTGAATCAGCAATACATTCGCGAATGAGCAGGGACGGATTCAGGCATGTGGAAGCCCGGGGCAATCTATGTGTGGAGGCCTACCCTGCTTGTGGTGAGCGAGGCAGGCCTCACCAGGGGGGATGTAAGCTCCATCATCATTGCCGGGAAATCATCATTGCCGGTCCTGCCAGTAATGAATTTTGGTCATCTCAATCACGTTTGCAAAATGACCTTTTTTGGGTCCCTTCTTTGAGGCCCCCTAAAATGTGTAGGCCCCTGGGCAGGTGCTCTCTTTGCCCCCCCCCCTACTAAATCCGGCCCTGCATGTGAGCCTCTCACAACTATGAAAGCAATCACCAATCCACTACACAGACGCACCATCACACTGATTGATACCTCGCCCAGGGAAAGAAAACATGCTTTGAGCATAGCTGACAAGCACAAATCGCATTGAAGAATGCATTCCTTCGACCGAGAATTTCAGACCAAAATCATATGTCTCGATGATGGAGGCTGTGTGTGTGTGTGTGTGTGTGTGTGTGTGTGTGTGTGTGTGTGTGTGTGTGCGTGTGTGTGTGTGCGTGTGTGTGTGTGTGTGTGGATTTGCCGATCGATTGCCGAACCTCTTCGCCAGACTGTTGAGAAATTTGTTGACGTTGAGTGCAGGCTGGTGTGTGTGTATGTGTGTGTGTTTGTGTGTGTGTGTGTGTGTGTTTGGGTGTATGTTTGCAGTGGTCAGCACTGAGCCAACACACTGATCAACAGCAACACACACAAACAAACACACACACACATAGCGCGGGAAAACGACGGGAGTAACTATGATGCAACACAAACACACACACACAAACAAACACAGTCGAGTGGTCACCGCTTTGGAGTCCAATTGTACTGCACTGGCATTTGGTAATATCGGTGGCTCAATACAACGTTGCTGAGTCGGTGGTCCAATGCCACCATTAGCTGATCTGTGTGTGTCTGTGTGTGTGTGTGCTTTGTGTGTGTGTGTGTGTGTGTGTGTGTGTGTGTGTGTGTGTGTGTGTGTGTGTGTGTGTGTGTGTGTGTGTGTGTGGATAGCGTTCATATGGACAAATAAACACACACACACACACACACACACACACACACACACACACACACACACACACACACACACACACACACACACACACACACACACACACACACACTAACACACATCTTGATTGCTACCAAACCCCTCTAAGATATGTGTAATGCAAACAGTCGTTTGTACGTTGCCTTTAAGTGGATTACCCTTATTATCAGAGCCGTAGCAACCGCCCCCCGACCCCCCGGCCGGGGGGCCCCGAATGTTGAGGGCCCCGTTGCTTCACGTATTATGTGATTATGTCTAATAAATACATTCATTATTTGGTGATATATTTATAATGGAGGCCACAAGTGTTGCCTTCGGGGGGGGGGGGCATAATTCCTCGCAACGGGTATGCTTATTATTATTATTAATAATTACAGGCAAGTCGATTAGCATTGGAAGAGTGCAAGCAGTAGTTCCACCATGCGGTGTACCGGAAGCGCCCAAAAGAAGGTAGAGGTTTCAGTAAGGAAGAAGAAAACTGATGAGGAAATCATCAAGTGAAATATGCGGTGAGTCAAATGAAATTATCAAATCAAAAGGCTAAATAGGAGTGTGTTTATACAATCGAACAACGAACTTATCACTATAATATGGATTCGGAAATGTACAACAATCACAACTGAACAGACAAGATCGTATGTCGATCTTTCAAATTGAGAAGCACAATATTCCGCTTCTTCAATGTACTGGCAATAAGCAATATTTAGACACCAACAATGAATATCATTCGTCGAGCGAAGAAAGCTTGGAAAACAGAGTCCCGATACGATATTTGTCATGTACCTGACTGACATAGCAGTACTTGAAATGGTTTGTGTCGAGGATTAAAGTCGGTCGTTATACGAGGATTTAATTATGGTCGTTATACGAGGATTAAATTACTTCTGCTGGAATTGGTCGAATTATTACGAATGTCGTGTATAGTGGCCCGGGGGTACTCCACTGAGAACCGTATTGATGTATGATTGGTGTCCATAACATATTTTTTTCCTGAAATGGGAGGCAAATAATTGAGTAAATCAGGCAATTGAGCTAACTCACACGTGTTTTCCAACTGTTGGTAATAATTGTGTCGCAGCAAAGACGCGCCCTGCTGCTAAGATATTGGGGCTATCTGTTTCGGCAGAATGATGTTTTCTTCAATTTGCACGTTCACAAGCTCGTTGCTGGTCTCAAATTGTTGTTGATATAAGCGTGATACATCAGCAATGGTGCAATCCACAGGCACAATATCACTGTGCAAATACAAATTGTGGTGTAGTGGTAGCATACCCGCCTCACAAGCGGGAGGTCCGTGGTTCTAAACCTGGTGGAGGACAATTTCTTTGGGCGAATTCTAAAATCCAACAGCCCTGTCCACCCAGCAGTAAATGGTACCAGATATCAGTCGTGTGTTGTGTCATGCATTCTGGGGAGGTGACCCTCTCTAATACGTCTTCCTTCCTTGTGACGCCATAGCGTGGAGAGGTTTGGTTCTGTGGTGGCAGCCAGCTGCATGGGACACACCTGTGTGTTCATAAGCCTCGACTTCTTCCCGTGCCGCAGCTGTCACTTGATCTTACCTTTAACCTTTAACCTACTCGCCACCTACCGCCAGCATATACATGTATAAACAATATACACAATTTACAATTTAGCATTATATTGTCTACCAGTGTCTGATGATGGAGATAGTTAACTCCAAAACGTTACGCGAACACAACATCGGTCAATTGCTGGGAAGACTCGATACAAGCAACCAACAGCTCGCAAGAAACATTGATACGACGAGAAAGAAGCTTGTCAACTGCGAATACACGATCAATTTTAATCTCGTGCGCTTGGATGAAAACCACAGGCCGCCGTTGAAGATCAGAAGCCGGTTTTGTGTTGAAGACACTCGTGTTTGTTCAGTTGTGGGCAAATAGCAAGCTATCATCTACACTCAGACTGTATTGGTCCAATTGGTTGGCTGGTTCTAATACAGCGTGTGTGCAAAGTACGCTTTGATCATACACACAAACACAAAAATTTTGCCCCGAGCACGAGTCGATCCGGGCACTTCTGCTGCTGATGAAATCTGCTTGCGGTCGTTCGCAAGCACTCCAATCCATCTACTAGCGTTTGCTTCACTCATCTGTACAGTTTCCAGGCCGCTTGTCAATTCCGAGTTATCGAAATGACTGCTGCCTCGCAGCTGTTCATTTGCGGCGTGTATAAGACACCCAGCTCCGAGATGAAACCAAATGCCCAAGCTGCACGTTTTCGTCAAACAACCTCTCGGTCATATGCTCCTCAATCAAACTAGGATGTCAACCGTACATGGAGATAACCGACGCACAATATATGAAAGATTGCATCTGGATAAACGTAATAAATTCTTCCAATTCATTAGATATCTTTGCAAGCGAGGTTCTTTTATCTTCCCAAATGGAAAAATCAAAAATAAATTGCCAGCCTACATCAGTTGAAGTGGTCGTGTATGTGCGTGTGTGAACGAGTGTATGTTTATATACGTGTACGAGCCCTGTAGGACTTTCAACTATATTTTTTTTATTTGGAATACTTTCAGGATTTACTTGTTGAACTTAACTCACTGGCAACATTGGTTGAGGTGCATTTGTATTTGCTCAATTGACTTTTATTTTGATTCAGTTTTTAGTGAAATATCTGTTGGTTAAAGGTTAAAGGTTAAATGCCTAAGTGGCAGCTGCTACACGGGAAGAAGCCGAAGCTTATGAACACACAGGCGTGCCCCGTGCAGCTCGCTGCCACCGCAGAACCGACCCTCTCCACGCTATGGCGCCACAAGGACGTAAGACGTATTAGAGAGGACCACCTCCCCAGAATGCATGGCACAACACATGACTGATATCTGGTACCATCATTTTCTGCTGGGTGGACAGTGGCTGTGGGATTGTAGAATTCGCCCAATGAAATTCTGCTCCGCCGGGTTTCGAACCACGGGCCTCCCGCTTGTGAGTCGGGTGTGCTAACAACTGCACCACGGAGTCCAAAATGGTTGAGCTCAAAACTTATTTTTGGTTGTCTATTGCTTATTATCAGGTGCATAATACTAAACCAACAGAGTATTCATGGTCACCAACCTCCTCGGAGTATCCATGGTCAGGATTTTTGGGAGGCTCAAGGGGGGATTGACACTTTTGTTTGCTATTTTGCTTACCCTTCCGAGTACCCTCTTAGTTCCGCCATTGTCTTATATGAATATTGACTGAATCACTGTACTACCTTTATGTAAAACAGGCAGTTCCACAGATAGGCAGCACTCTTCTTTATCACCGATACAGCTGCCATCAATGAGGACAGGAGATGCAGGCTGCACGTGCGTTACTCCTGCCTTGAACAACGTCTCCAAATGCAGGACGCAGACGTTGGACCGTCGACGCACCGGTCGTCGGCGACCGTCAGTGTCGATGCAGGAAGCTAACGTTCACGTGCATCAAGATCATCCGCCTCCGATGTCCAGAACCAACGTTGAACTTTGCGGTCATTCGTGTCTCTGGCATGTGAGTGCGCATAAAGCCGGTGTCCTCTTTTATTAATTTCAGGCAGAAGATGTGTGTGCGCGTATGCTCTTTTTCCTAGCTCTTATTAGTTGTATGGGCAGTAATGAGTCAGACAGGCTCGTGACTCCCGCCTTCCAGATGTCATATTTCCTTTTGAACATGCTTGTTGATTGATGTGTGTGTGTGCGGGTGTGCAAAACTATCTTTGACTTATATGTGCCTGTGGTAGAACGGTATTGTGAGCAGGAAGATCGTATTTTGAAGTCCCAGCATTAGAACGCGAGATATAGCCGCCGTACCCACTGCTGATCGTGATAAAGGTGTCTAAGAGCGGAAATTCGTTTTCCTTGTGCTATCTTCAGTTTTCCTCGCGTGTTCTGCAAGGGGTACGTTTAGTCTCGCTTCAGTCCCGGCTTTCCTCGTTCTCTTTCCTTGTTAGGTTAGGTAAGTGTGGTGTGATTGTAAGCGAGAGAGAGAGTGTGTGAGCTCAAAGGAGTGTGTGTGGTTTGATGCGTGTGTGTGTGTGATTCGCATTTGCGTTCGTGTTGTGTAGTGTGTTTGTATGTATGCGTTTGTATGTATGTATGAGTGTCACGCTGTGCATTGTTCATGCCACGCGGCGGCGAGCGAGTGACCGGCTCGCCGCTGATTGGTTGTTGCGGCGGTTGAGGACTGTTCGCGCGTGTGTGTGTCCGTGTGTGCTCCCGTGTGTCACGGTGTGAGCGTGGAGTCGTTTTTGAGGTGTTGTCGGGAGTGGTGTGACGTCTTGTAGGCGCGCGTGGGGCGGTGATGCCCACGCGCGCCTGTCTCTAATAAATTTCAGTCTATTTGTTTTATACAGTAAGGCTGGGTTAGATTAGGCTAGGAGGTAGAGCGAGCCTACCCAAAGCGTTATATCCCTATCTTCTTCTGCAACACGCGGAGCGGTTGCCTGTCCACCTTGGGACGACAGCGCAAATTTCATTACTCCTACTGTGCTAAAGAAATAATGAAGGAAAGTGAATGGAGAAAGGACGGTAAAATAAAGCTTGATCTTATATTTCGGTGTATGCTTAGCCTTTCGTTATTAACCAATTACATGAGCATATGATGAAACTATATAAATCTGAAACTTCACAAAGGAAGCTTGAATGGATGTTTTTCTGCCATTCATATTTTTACGTGACTGAAATGTCGGAAAATTTGACAGTTATCATCAGAATATGTAGAATAATTCTATTGAAATAATTTCTACCAGTTACGACTATTTTTTATTGAATACAATATGCCAATAAAATTTTGGAACAGCAAAATACACTTTAAATCAGGCAGTATTAACTGGAAAAAAAATTAATGCAATTTTACAAAACAAACTCATCATATTTTCGGATAAACGTTAAACGAAAGCAGACCGACATTTTAAAATGTTTCTCGAAAAAATGATAATTTTATAGTGTCACAATAATGTTGTATGCAATCTTATAGCTATCAGCTATGTGATATCTTGTTTAAAACGGAATATCACATAGTTGGCGACATCGAGCATTCATCATCTGATAAAAATGTTGTTGTCCTAGAAACCTTACATCCATTTTACAGGCTTATTATCCGACCACGTTCTAAAACCACAGCGGATTTTTTGCACCATATGAAAGTGCACTATTCTTGTTGTTAGGATGATGAAATAGTCAGCACAAGCTCCACTTCCGCTTGTGCGTTCTCTGGACATGCTGTCTCGTTGAACCGTTCGTCGACGGCACCTCAGCATACGTCGCAGCATGACGGGCAGCTTCCAACCCCGCCTCCACCACCAACATGCAGAGAGAAGGGACTTCGTCCGATTGAATCTGATTCACTCGCTGCGGGGATGGGAGCGTGTGGTACCTTCGGACGTTCGGCGAGAAGTTTCCAGCACAGGGTGAGTGACGATGACGTAATCTGAATGCAAGGTGATCTGGCCTTGACCCAAAACTAATTTATGCAGATACCATGATAGGCAGACGAAATTAGAATGATCATATCTTTTATTTAACTCTTATGGAAGGAAGCAAATATCAGTTGAATGTAATACGCTATTTCACCATAATCATCTCGTTTGTGTGAGGGTAACTTAAATTTAGCCAACGTTCTCTTCCTCTAAGGTTTTGTAACTTCAGTGTAGTCCGGATATATGGGACCTGGACATAAGAAAACCTCGGTTATAAGAGAGTATTTCATCCAGCCCGTCTTTTATATACTTTACGTGTAATTTTCCAAGGATCTTAGTGAACCCCGTATATGAGAGACATTTTCTCCACTCTCGACAACGCTCTTTTAGCCGGAGTATTCTGTAAGTAACTACTGTTGTTGGTTTGGCAGACTCAGTGTGATCTTCCGAACAATTCTCCGACAATGCACTGATATGAAACCTTGTCAAAATGGCTCCCGACTGGCGTCTCAGATGGAGCGTTTGCAAAAGATGTGTACACTGATGCATCAAGCGCAAATTCAGCACGAAGTTCACGAAGCGATTGATTGCACGAAACACACAGACATACATACATATATACTCAGCTGTTGAACGCACATGCACCAGCCAATACCACTGTAAATAGAAATATGCGAATACAGAAATAAGGAGCTTTCTTACAGAAGAGTGTAAAGAGCTTGAAGTAAAGAGCAAATTCCTTCTGAACAATTTTTTCTCCAGTGATGTATTTGCTGCATTCTGCCTATGACCATGCTATACTCAAATACAATGCTTACCTCTTGAATTTAGAAGCAATATTTGAATGTATATATTAAAATGCCTTCAGCGACCATTCAAACGGGTTAAACGCTTTAAGGAGAAAAGGGTTAATGACAAATGACTTTTCAATGCCAATTTCTTAATTATTGTTGTAATTTGCGTTTTAATTATTCAGAGAAAGCATGTGAATATAATTCATGTTTTTTCTTTTCGGTGTCATTTGGATCACGAATGATCTTAAGAAGAAATCGTGCAGTCTTGACATGGAAAAAATCTTCATATGATATATTGTATGTATTGAGCTAACACAGACTGCTTATAAGGAACTCT
Source organism: Sacculina carcini (assembly GCA_916048095.2). Classification (NCBI taxonomy): domain Eukaryota; kingdom Metazoa; phylum Arthropoda; class Thecostraca; family Sacculinidae; genus Sacculina; species Sacculina carcini. Next base: position 2,465,222 of record OU696596.1, read on the forward strand.
TTTATTAGATATCTTCTTATTAGATGTTACCTGTTTTTTTTATTTTATCTTTTGCTGTAATTATAATTCAACAGACAACATCAATGTGCTCATTTATATACACTCATAGACAAACTCTGCCAAACATTATAATGTAAGAGAGCTCCTTGAGAGAGATTTAATGCCCTGCCTTCGCGACTCCAAACTTTCCTTACAAGACTATTGGCGTGGACGCCTGATGTGTGTGTGTGTGTGTGTGTGTGTGTGTGTGTGTGTGTGTGTGTGTGTGTGTGTGTGTGTGTGTGTGTGTGTGTGTGTGTGTGTGTGTGTGTGTGTGTGTGCTTGTGTGTGTGTGTGTGCACCAATGAACGCTCATAACCAGCGTATGAGACGTATACATGTGTGAAGCATATACAAGTGTGAGATATATACATCCGTTATGGAGACTACACATACATCCATATATATATATATCTGTGAAAATGGCTTATGCCGTAAGGATGTTGGTTGTTCACATTTGGTTTGTTTGAATCGCTTGTGTGAATATATCATGTAAAAAGATTGTTGATGGTTCATGACCCAATAGAAGATTTTGTGTGATCTTGTTTGTGTGCTACAATGCATTGTTCTCTGAGACAAGGAGAAGTTTGCCAAGCCTTGTCAAGCTATAACCTTGTGAGTAAAGCAACTCCCTTGATATTTATTACGACCAAAATTTATCGCGTCAATATGACACCCATTGTTTGTTATGCGGTAACATTTGACAAGTATATGCTTTTTGTTACTGCTCGAAAAATATGAGTTAATCCATATAGAATTTTGATGTCACTGCCAAGCCTATACATGTGACTCTTCTGGCCTGAATACACACACACACATTGTATCTCTCGATTTTATTGTTGCTGTTTCCGCTCTAAAAGGGAAGGAAACTTTGATGAAGGCCAGTGGCGAGGCCCAGGGAGGGCTTGGGGGGCTTCGGCTCCCCCAAAGTATGCCAAATTCCTCCTAAGCACGCCCAAAAATGATATTCATAGATATTAAAATTTTCTACCACTGTAAATGAAGAATGGTTCAAGTTCGAGGAGTGAATCAATGTGCCCCAGTCCCTTATTATAATATTATGTAGTCAGCGTTCGAGTGTAGCTCTTCATGCTTCGCCAAGCCCCTCAACATTTTCCTCAGCCCCCCTTAACCACCCTCAGCCCCCATAGGAAAAATCCTGGCGCCGCCACTGATGGAGGCGTTTTGGATGAGGTAAGTCCAGTCTCTATGTTTGAATCATTTGTCATTCACATTATATTTTGTGCCGTTTATCAATTATGTAATTATATTTTTATTAAATAATTAATTTAATTGCTAAAATTTTATATAACCATACACATTTTCATATACATTTTCATAAAGTTTAATTATTTATCTTTATACTCAATAATTACGTTTACTTTTATTTAATATATTTAGTTAATATAACAAATTCTTTATATAATGCAAATGATAATAACTTTATTTATTATATTTAATTTTTTCAAAGTTCGTGCTGATGGAATAATAAGGAAAGAACACAGCGAAGCGTATAGATCAGTGGTTCTCAACCTGTGGTACGTGTATCACTAATGGTACACGAGGACCTTCCAGATGGTACGTAAGCACTTTCGGTCTTATGAACAATGACACCAGGACATGATTTCCGATGTATTGTGAGAGAAATAATGTTCCTCATTAACCAGCTGGTGGAGAAGAAGCAGATACACTACTCTCATTGAGTTGTTTATTTCAGTTGATTTATGTGTGTTCTACTTGTATAATTATATAAATAGTGATATATGATAAAATTGGATTTCTCTGGAATCAGGAAATACGCGGCGACTGTACGGTATCTTCAAGTGGTACTCGATTTCAAAAAGGTTGGTAAAAGGTAAAAGGTTAAAAAGGTTGGTAGAATGTATAAGGTTGTGAAGCAGGGCTCTTGACCGAGGTGCTCGAACCCCTAGGGGTGCAAGCATAGTTCCTAAGGGATCACAGAAATCCTCGCAGGATTCCTCGCAGGATTCCTGTGAAAAATAGTTTGCATAATCTTCTTAAAGTAACTCAAAGCTGTAAAAATTAATATTTTTAAATTAATTTTTGTGAGTGTGTCGTATATGTATAATTATATTTTAATTTAGCTATCAATAATACAGGAGGGTGTACGGAGTACGGAATACGGAGTACGGAGTACGGAATACGGAGTATGGAGTACGGAATACGGAGTACGCGGCTGTCACATTGAATGGTATTATGCGTAAGCTGTCGTGATATATATTAATGGTACATATCACTTAGACTTGTATATAATTTTATACCCAGCTTATCAAGGGTATACGTGAGCTCCACACAAATTTTTATGACTAAATAATTTTTCATAAAGTGTACGCTTAGATTTTTTCGATTGAGATCTTTTTGCCTTTAGCTGTAGTAAAGAGAAGAATATACATAAACGCAAATAAATCAGGAAAATTCAAGACACGCGCGCAAACACACACATTACTAAACTACTAATTACCAACGCGTTGTCATGCCAAAGAAGAAGAAGAACAACAAGAACATGTATCTGATAAAGCGCACTTTCGAGGGCAAAGGCGCGAGCAGTAATAAAATTATAGACACATGGAGACCGGTATGGAGACAAAAACAAGGAGCACAAATCGACTGAAATTACATGGGTGCTTGCAAAATAGAATACATACATACACACATGCGCACACAAAACATACACATGTACACACATACACATGCACACATACATACATAAATATACATATATAATGAAAAGTGGATAAAAGAAAGCAAAGTATAAATTGAAAAAAATCAAAAAAGTCATGGGAAATAAAAAGAAATGCTAGATGGCCGTTTGGCTGGCGAGTAGCTATTCCGCCCTTTGACAGGTTATATTTTTAGTCTTGCTGGAAAGTCTAGCCACCCTCCTCACTGGTGGGAACCCGTGAGAGAGAAAACCCATGAGAAAACCCCTATATCATTCATCATACAATCACGTAATTAATCTTTTAAACAACAATAATTAGCCTTACGTAAATGTCAAAAATAGTTAACCTAATTAACAAGGCTCCATAGATGGTAGGTGTTTTCATTCCTTCTTGTAGTGTTTGCCGCTATACTTCTTCATCCGATGTAAATATAAATCGGTAAGTTTTTTCTCGCCTTGCACGGCTTCAATGTTAGTTATCAGCGGCGCCAGTTTGTGAGACGGATATCCGAAAGTCTCGTTTTCCAGTCCAACAGTTCTCATTTGGGCCTTCACAAAATCGGTCGCAGTGGCAACGAAAAAAGATGGCCTACTTTTGTTCAAATTTGTCGCAACAGACGAAGGCAGAACAGTTTGCACAATTATGTTCGTGTCCTTCAGCTCCAAGCGAATACCCTCGCTGAATTTGGCGATATACGCCTTGGTGGCAATGTACTGCGTCATCATGGCAGGAGGAATGAGAATTGACGCTGAAGAAAGAAAGATAATCACTCCCTTGTTCTTTTTCCTCATATCTTCAGCAATTAACTTTGTCATCATTGTGGCGGCCAGTGTATTGCAGTTGATAATATTCTCCGAGTATTTTTCATCGCGAATGTCCCAAAAATACTCGGGATGATGGTTCATTCCAACGTTGTTTATCAGTGCTGCAACATCGAGTCCCTTCAGCTCTTCTTGCAGCTCGGAGTAGGCCGACGTAGCTCTAGTAAAATCCATTAGAATCCATTTAACACACACACCGAATTCGAGGCGAATTTCTTCGGCAAGTTGCCGCAGGGCATCCAGTTCATTGCTGATTATCACAATGTCCATACCGAGTCGGGCGAACTCCATAGCGTAGGCTCTTCCTATTCCTCCACTGCCGCCAGTTATCACCACCCATCTGCCCAACTGTCTGTAATCGGGCGTATGTCCCAGCATATGTCCAATGTAGCTGGTATAAGCGAAACGTGTCAGATAGACAGCTACACGCATCAAAAGATAGATGACGGCTATACAACCGATTAACTCGAAGAAAGCAAACATTTTCAGCGATTCACGTACCGGCAGATGAAGATCCCACGTTCAACAGTCTTGCACTAAACTATCAAACATTAAGCAGTGATACCAAAAGCACACACACACACACACACGCATACACAGTCTACACACACTGATATAGGAAAAGTGCAGCTTACACCTTGAAAACGCTCAAATGTGAAAAGTCACGGTGTCTGATTCTTGGAAATACATGCTCATGTTGTAAGCGCAAGGATAGTATATCGCGTGCTTGTGTTTGCGTGTAATTGTGTGTATGTGTGTGTGTGTGTGTGTGTGTGTGTGATTGTGTGTGTGTGTACATTTGCACTGGGTGCGTTTAAACAACAAACTTTCTGAGTAGCATCTCTCCTGCCATCTTGCTGATATATTCATTCACTTAGCGACGATAGATGCACAGGAATAAAATTTAATTACGCACCTGAACACAGTGTAATTATATATACATACACTGCGCTTCGATTAGGTACGGTCGAATATGTATGTAATATCCTTTGATCCACATGTAGAGTATGTATAGTATGATAGCATCCATTATTTAAATATTAAAACTAATAAATACGCGAAATATGCGCTTTTTTATCCACTGTTTTAATTGTTATCATAAATTTTTTTCACTCAAATAAAATGTTTGCCCGGCGTGCCATCGGTTTTGTGAGCTTGTTCGACGCATATTGGGCAAATGCAGCACGCTGTAATTTCTACGTCAGAATTTCCAGCTTCAACATGGTTTGTGTAGACTTACGGCGGATTTATATACGATTAATCACCATGACTATATATTCAGATAATGTAGAATAGTTTATTATTATTTCAGTGGAAATTTCAATACACACGGGTTTTTCTATTATGCGTCTTATGGTACTTAACAGATCTTCGTTTTAAATATTCAACCGTATTTTCCCATACTTGTGGCTTTTGGATAGTTGGGTTATATCAGATTGCAGTTGTTACATTTTATAATTTATATTCTGTTTTCAATTTCTAAGTTCCCGACTAGATTAGTGACCTAAGACGCTATACTATTGCGCTCGAGCTATGCGGTTCGATTTATGTTCATCACCACCTCCCGGCTTGAGTTTACTGGGATTCACGACTGTTGATGGGCTCACAGCGGGTTGAGCTATGTATTTATCATCTTATAATGTTTTTCGTGAACATAGTGTAATATTGTTTTATTGGATATGTTTTTCTTTGTTCTAGTTCAGTGGTCGGCAAACTGTGCATCATTTCCCACTGATAAAGCTGCTGCTAAGTGGGGAAATAAAGGCTGGGCGGAAGGACAAATGTGTGTTGTAATCAATTCGAATTCGTTTATTTTGGTTTCCGGTTACTGTCTGACCTTTTATGTGGTTCAGAAACTGAATCTTTTGAATTTATCAGCGCTGTTGGGGAAATTGCTTAATTGACTCACTAAGAAGTGAGGAATCAGAGAAAAAAGTGACGGACCACTGTCTTACTCGTTTTATTAAATTGATTTTTTTGGAAACATGTAGAGGAGCACACATGAGGAGAGTTTTGCGGCACTAGTATAATTTGCCTGGCGTAATATCTCATTTGCATTTATAAATTTTTGTTTGATTCTCCCCTTGGATTTTCTTTCAAGCGGATGTGCTACTTGCAAGCCAACAACTATCTAATCGTATTATTGCGTCTGTTTCAACATACATTTCCTTGTTTTTGTTCGTTTCAACCTTTGTTTTTAATATTTCAATTTCAATAATTTTAGTTTTAATAATCTTTCTTCCTGTTGTTACTTTTGCTTCACCTTTTCGTGTCTGTTTTAATATTGGTGCGCTATGGTGAATACACGATATTATTGTCGTTCTGTGTCACTCTTGCGTGCTATCGATGTGTTTAGCTGGTTCGCGTATTTCATGCCAGTTGGTCGTCCTGTCGTTGTCTACGGATTCGTTCGGCATCGTTGCAGCTTCATGGGCCGCGTTTGTGTGGTCGTCTTTGCCTTCCTGGCGCTGCAGTCGTCAACGACAGCTGCTTGCCTGTGCGTAATGCTAGCAAATTCGCTTCCGACAATCACACCGATCTCGATTCTGACTGGCGCAAACGCTTTGTAATCTTTCATTCGGCGCGCGACGGACTGCCCAGCTCCATGCGTTGCGTCTATCGCAACGAAGTCGGTGCTATTATGCGCTTCACACTGCTGATGACCAATTCGTTCTGTCCGCTGGTGCTGTATCGTGTGGCCACCGAGGGGCTGCAAATGGTCGACGCAGCCCATACCATCGGACTTGTCAGCCAGAACAGTCATTTGGGAGTGTTGTTGACGCTGATGATGACGATATGGGCCAGTGTGCATGTGATGGCTCGTCTTCTAGTGCTGCGAGTGTATCGGCACTCGCGCGATGAGGACCAATACCGACTGATTCTGGCCGATTGGACGGGCTTGAGACGACGTGTTTTGTCGCTGAACCCACAGCGGTCGTGGCGACTTCCCTGGTTGTGGCGCGCGTGGACGTCGTCGCTCTTCGAGCCGGTGCCTGTCGGATCCAGCACGGTGTTAGTCAGCCACGAATGCTTCGTGTCGGCGCACGAATATCACGCTCTCTTTGTCGGCAGGCAAACAGGCAGTTGAGCCGGTGACGCCTCAGTTTAGGAGTAATGGAGGAATCTAGGAGTCTTGGCGTTTATAATTAATGGAGGAGTTTCGGTGTTTAGGAGCGATTGGCGAGTGTCGGTGTATAGGATTAAGAGAGGAGTTCGGTGTTTAGGAGTGATGAAAGAGTTTAGGAGTTTCGGTGTTTAGGAGTGATGAAGGAGTTTAGGAGTTTCGGTGTTTAGGAGTGATGAAGGAGTTTAGGAGTTTCGGCATTTAGGAATAATGGAGGAGTTTGGGAGTTTCGGCGTTTAGGATTAATGGAAGAGCTTAGGAGCTTCGGCCTTTTGGAGTATTGAAGGAGTTTAGTAGTTTCATCGTTTAGTAGTGATGGAGGAGTTTAGGAGTTTCGGTGTTTAGGAGTGATGGAGAAGTTTAGGGATGATGGAGCAGTGCGTTTGTTAGGCGCACAGACTGTCGGAACACTTTCAATTGGCTAAATGATTTCGATCTGGATCAAACGCAATAGAGATCAACGGGTCCCAACCCTTTTCATTGTCCAACGTTCGGCGTCAACCACTTTTTCTTGCATGGGCTCGTGATGACAACAGCGTAGTACCTAATACATATATTGAAAGATTTATAAGATATCACGGTGTTTCATTTCAGTCAAGCTCACACACACATGTCCAACACAGTAAGTTGACACTGAATTTAGCGGGGTCTGACAGAAGTTGAGCTTCAGCACTTCTGGAATCTTCTCGTGGACTTCCGGTTCGGAACCACTGGACTAGACGAACATGGAGGTCTTCCAGCAGTAAATTTTTGTGGACAATTCCTGGAGTTGGTGTTAATTTGATGTGTGCTATCATTACATGGGTACCGTGAGAAACGAAGGAGATCGTTTAACGTTTCTTAATGCCATACAAAGTGGACGAAAGACATGTTTTAATTACCTTTTGATATTTTTCCTGCTGCCGATTGCGAATAAGTTTGGGCTCAGTTCATCTATGCTCACTCAGTAGGATTAACAAATGCCATTTCTTTGCAGGCACGAATACATTGTGTACTCTATATTGAGCTTATTCTTTGTTTTTTGCTGTTGACATGTGGTCGAATAAATTTTGATTGCAAATTTCATATTGATCGTTTTTGTTTGTTTCAGCTCTTATTTACTTTATTATTCTACACGTCATTATACGTATAATACCCAGTGTGCTTAAGTGCATTGTAGCGGATTCATTCCTACAGACGCTAAATTGGCGTGCACACTAATGGATCTAAGTCGGCCAGCGGTGTGGTTTGTGTGTTTGTAAGTGGAGGTCCATGCCGCTAGAGTACGCAGCCACCGAGCGCCCCCATTTACACGGCTAAGATTTACGCTATCCTACTTACATTTGATTTCATTCGCTTGGCTCCTCAACATCGTCAGCTGCAGTGTTTTTACTTTTGTCTGACTTCCTTAGTGCCGTAAATTAATTGTCATCTTTATAGTTCCATCCTCGTATAAAGAGGAGTTTTATTTCTTGATATAATCCACCATCAGGGCAAACGTGTGAATTTCTGCTGGATTCCGGCTCAAATTGGTATCATGGGTAACAATCGAGCTGACAGAGCCTCAAAAGAGACCTTTATGTATTTTATTTCAACTTTCCTCTTCCTTATTCGGACTTATATCCTATCATTCATTGTTTTATCCGCTCTCGTTGGCGGCTTTCCTGGTACGACTGTGGTGCTCAATCTCAAAGCAGTGATGACTGAAATTGGACATTGTGTGTGTTCATATCGCCGGAATTGGTTCGAGGAGGTGGTGCTCTGTCGTCTGCGTGTGGGTCACACCCACGACACGCATGACTATCTTTGGATTGGACAACCTCAACCTACATGTAACGCCATGCAATGCAATGCACGTCCCGCCGTGCAACACATCCTGGCGGAATCTCCAGCATTCTCAGCAACACGTCAACGATGTCTTGGATCTCTTCGGACGATCGGCGATGTTCAAGAACAGGGTAAGAACTCAACACATACTGGTCAAGAGTAAGCTAAAGAGAGACATAAGAATGAAGTGAATGTGAAACAGAATCAAATGAAAGAGAAAAAATACAAGCGAACGGCAAAAACAAACGCATGGTAGTAAGATGTAGAAATAGTATGCCGTGAGAGAGGGTCATAAGGACGAGGAACACAGAATTTAAAAGACTTAGCAGACCAAGTTGATTCACGCACCGCACGAGGACAAGCAAGAGGAAGCGTTGTCTTAGAGCTAGATTCAACGTGATACTCATCTATATCAATAAATACCGAATATAAAATATCATCAAATATTTATTATCAAGTTCAGTATCATCATCCTCGATAGTTCTTGGATTTGTCATCTACGATTTGGTTTCGATATCTAGGCATGTTGAGGGCTTTGCTATTGGGATTAACTGGCTTAACTGGCATCCGTTGTCAATATTGAAGTTGTTGTCATATTGAAGCTCGCTACACATCAAGAATAGATAGATATACATAGATAATTCGGCTCTATATGCTCTAGTGGTGGCGCCAGGGGGGGGGGGGTTGATGCATTCGAACCCAGGCAAGAGACGGTGGGAGCTTCTTACTGTCTTCACCGTCGGAATAGTATGTAACAATATCAGAGGTATTTTACCGACTTCATGATGATTTAGACTCTGTAGACTCCGTGGTGTAGTGGTGGCGCACTTTCTTCACAATCAGGAGGTCCGTGGTTTTAAACCCGACGAAGGAGAATTTCTTCGAGCGAATTCTATCATCCAACAGCCCCTGTCCACCCAGCAGTAAATGATGGTACCAGATATCACTCATGGGTTGTCCCATACATTCTGGGGAGTGGGGTTTCTCTAACGCGTCTTCTATCTTTGTGTCGCATAGCGTGGAGAGGGTGGGTTATGCGGTGGCAGCGGGCTGCACGGGGCACACCTGTGTGTTAATACGCTTCGACTTATTCCCGTGTAGCAGCTGTCACTTGAGGCCTTTAATCTTTAACTTTTTTGTGTAGACCTTTGCTGGTTTCATTTCACTGGTTTCATTTTTTCAATATCCCGATGCACTTGAATTATACACTTTCCCGTCTGTACGAAATGCCGCGGTTTGGGATATTTCCATAGTTTGCTTACCTTCAATTGCGCACTGTTCTGTATTCGGGCGCCGACAATAGTCTATTTGAATTCGTTGCATGTGGCACCTTGTCATTCCATTCAATTACCTTTTCCCCATCATTTACCAAGCGCGCATGTCCCCGTGTGTGCGTGCGTGTGTGTGCATGTGTGTGTGCTTGTGTGTGTGTTTGCTTGCGTGAGTGTGTTTGCGTGCACGATTTACATATCCGTTTTGGCGTGTGGCGAAAGTTTGGGCTATTTATAAACCTACACCCACACGCACACCCACACACACGCACACATACAGACAGACCGACTCAAGAGCGTTTGTTCTTGAATACGCTCTCTCTAAGTGGTTCTATATAGAATACATCGCCCATGTGCACTCTGTGCAGCCGAATGCCAGTGTCCTATCTTGTACGTTTAGTGGTGGGCCGATGTAGCTAGGACAGCTGGTACAGTGTGTGATACCTTATTGGCCAGTGGCACCGGTGTCTTAGTGGTTGGTTGAGCGGTACCGGACTTCTATCGGTAGAATTGTCGACACAATCAGCTCCAGCTGCGATTTGAACGACAGAAGGATTTTTCCGGTTGATTGGGCGGTCCCCTTTTGTGAGAGACCGCCCGAGAAAGGTCAACAGAATTGGCAAGTGAACGGAAACGTTGAGGAGTGGCGGTAGAAAGCTACAAGACATGTCGGAGACTGACGGAGGCTCGGAACAAGATGACGTTTCGTTCTTGCGCACGGTATGCGA
>OU696596.1:2480694-2508194 GCA_916048095.2 Sacculina carcini
TGTCATTTGTTAAATAAATATGCATACGTTACCTGGTTTATTTTTCATCCATAAAATATACTGTGTCTTCTCGAAATTCTGACCAGCTAGTCGAAAAATGGAACGGCACTCTCTAATTGAACGACACCACTGATTGAAAACTAGAATGGCATGGTGGTGAAATGGAGGCTTCTAAGTTATAGGCTAAGTTAATACTTCTAAGGTATGAGTTATTCATTTGTGTGGACCCGGTACTCTCAGTCTTACATACCTGTCGTTACATTGCTTAGATCATATAATAATAACAATATTACTATTACAGTAAGTAATGGTCCGTGACCTGTGGGAAATGGAGGAGCTTCTAAGTGGGGAATCCAAGGTTGGACAGAAGGACAAATGTGTGTGGGTTTTTATCAATCCGAAATGGCTAAATTTCGTTTCTAGTGACTTGCTGGAGTGTTATTTGGTGCTTCTTGAGGTTCTTGAATCTCCCAAAAGCTGTGGTGTGGCAAATGAGGAATTGGCTCACCAAGAAGTGTGGAATTAGAGAAGCAAAAAGGTCACGAACCACTGGGTTAGATAAATCATTATTGAGTCTTTCCACTGTGTTCACCTTTCTGTTCTGAAAATTCCACATTCGACGCAAATCCCAACGGATGTGATTTCGGAAACCGGGATATTCCGCCCTGGATACGTTTGGTCTAGCTTCAGTCTCGGCTTTCCTTCTATTTCTTTCTCAGGTTAGGTAAGGTTAGGCTAGGTTAGGCTATGCGATGGTCCGTTATACGTATATACGTCTGGTTAGTTAGGCTATACGATGGTCCGGAAAGAGAAAGCGAGACCGAACCTACTCGAGGCGCAGCATTCCTAGCTCCGTCATTTGTTTTCGACGACTGCAAAAGACATTAAGTTTTGACTACCGGGTTCTTATTGTCAGATGTTTCGTCATAACATCCACCGTTATACGTATGTGTATATATGTGTGTGTGTGTATGGTTGTACTAATTTGATAGCCCATCACATATGTAGACCACGCTCGTTGCATGGTTCATTGCCATTCATATCACGTGCTCATTATGTGGATTATTCGTGTGACGAAGCTGCACGCTCTTTTGCTCCGCAATAACAAGCTTATGACAAAGTTTATGGGATGTTAGCTCTGCCGCATTGTGTCCCGGCGGGCAGTTGCCTAGACAGTGTCGGCGCCAGGATTTTCCGGTTGGGGGGCTGAGGAAAAAGATGCAAGGCTTGGCGAAACATGAAGAACTACACTCGCAGTGTTCATGGTCATGATTTTCAGCTCTGGAGGGCTCAGGGAAGGCTTGGTACATTTGGGAGGGGGGGGGGGGGGGGGGGTTGTGTTTCAGTCCTTCCAAACCCTTCCTTGGCGACGCCACTGGGCATAGATATCTGAGATTCTGAGAGCGAGATTGCCAACTATGTCCTCTGCTTCACAAAATGACTTGATATCAACTTTTGATGTGTGTCCGCTTTTGAAAGTGTTCTTTTTGACTTTCATTGCAATCTTAGTTGAGCGATCACCGATTTAACCGTTAAATCAGTGATCTTGTTCTAAATTTGTATTTTCAAATTTGAAAGCTGTTTCTTTTTGTACAAATCCAACCTGAAACAAACCTTTTTTAAAAAATCACAAAAGGCACACTTTTAATGTTTTGCGCACATTAATTTCCACCTCCCAGAAATGAAAATACTTTGATGCTTAAAATTCCGCTGAGCATCTTAAGCATTATTTCTTATATTTGCATATATATATATATACCGTAAAAGCTCTATTTGAACGGCATGTCGTTCTATTTTTCAAAAGTTCCACCGTGGTGTCGTTCAATTAGAGAGTGCCGCTCTATTTTTCCACTAGCTGGTCAGAATTTTTAGAAAAAACGGTATGTATTATGGATGAAAAAAGAACCAGGTAACGTATGTATATTTATTTAAGAAAATACACAAATGAAGGGTGATTACTGGTAACTAGTCACAAATTCACTAGTAAAACCAGTTAGTCATAGTTATTGCCAAAAGGGATTAATTCACCAAAGTTATGTGTAATTAGATATGTCGTTCAATTTGAGGGTGACGTTCTATTTTTCAAATGTTCCCCCAAGGTACCGTTCATATAGAGCAGGGGTTGTAATGTTTGTTTATATTTATATGTTTAATATAAACATAATTATATGTATATACAACATAATTAACAGGTGTATAACATAATTATGTTATTATCTGTTTAACCTATACTTTACGTTTCTATCTGAAAAACGTAGTTTTGCTTAATCCTCTTAAATGATTTGTATGCATGATTATTGAATAAAAAAAGTTTTGTTATTACGTCGTTTGTATTTTTATATTATCGTATATCTATCAAGGATCTTCAAGGGCAGTGGTTCCCAACCTTTTCAGCTTGTTACCCAATTTAGCATCCCATATTAAGCATGTTTCTCCTTTCACAAAATGTTGTCAACATTGATATATATGGCTAAGCTATATGGCTAACTATATATAAGACGCCATATGAGCAATACAATATCCATACAATGCAAACAATAAACATAATATGCTAAGTTAACATAATCCCAATACAAGGTACCGCAATGTTTTCTTGAATTTCAGAATTCTCAACATTTACCTGTTACCCCTACATTACCCCCGAACTATTGCTAAATTATCCCCAAGGGGTAATTTACCCCCAGGCTGGTAACCACTGATCTGGGGGCTGTGAGAACTGAATGCTGATTTGAAAGGGGTGCGAACACTGAGAAAGGTTAAGAACCAATGATATAGATACTCCGTTCAAATAGAGGTGACGTTCAAACAGAGGTCTACTTTCTATGGTGTTCGCTCACTGTAGGCCATTCGTCTTCGTTGATGCCGGTATATTTGCTGGACGATTGCCGACATTGCAACGTTGCAAATGACATTGCACACCGCAGCACGTGATCTCACTATGATTGGACTCAGCGCTGATGCACGACGTTTCAGCTGTGCAATGTGCCATTTCTACGCGCTTATCCGGTCGAAATCAACAACGGCTTGCATACATGATGCATCATTTAGACGAGACTGCTTTATGGCACTGTCTTTTGTGCATGGGCGTATTTATGGTGCTCAGTAGGGGAATACCTCAATGGCGTGTCACGTACAATCTGCTCGTATCTTTCCCTCCCTACAGAGATGAGGTACCTCTATCCCTGCGGTCAGGGGATAAGAATACTGCCGCCGTACCCGTTGCGTGTCGTGTAAGAGGCGACTAAAAGCGGACCCTCTGCTTCTTCCCTTCGAGCAACTACTGTCAAGACCGGGGGGGGGGGGCGATAATTCAGCAGAGTTGGTGCTCCCCTTGTAACGGCAGCTGTCTTCTGTCCTATCCTTCTTCCGGAACTGCAGAAGCATGAAGCACTGCGATACTGTCGCTTGTTTGAGTACGGCATATAATGACATCACTAGCATCAGCTTGGCAGCAATAATATCTAACTTGACCTAGCTCGGGGTTCGGTGAACCTGCGGTTCTGTAGCGCAGCCTAGTGGCTCCCTGGAGCCTTTGTTCAGAAATGCTTGAAAATGGAAAAAGGTGGGCGAGGGAAATATATATTTGTTTAGCTCATTATGTTTTTGTAGCCAGCTTAGTCATGTTGATAGTAGGCTAATATAGATACATACAGCATGTGTTGTCTATATTTTAAGGCTTATAGAAATCAGAAATCAGAAATGTATTGCCACTTTATACAACAAAGTATTGGCATGGATGAAAATATACATACAAATCACACAATGTACACACAAATGAAAATGCATCATAAAAAAAATAAAAAATAAAAACTTGGGCTCACAGCGGGATAAGACACACAAGAGTCACACAAAAACACGTATACAACAGAAAAACGAATGATATCGGTGTGGGCTCATGAATCTATGTACACATCCAAAAGATATTTATATAATTTGCTGCTGAAAGATATAAAGCTTTTAATTTTTTGCGGCTCTAAACAGATTTGTTTTTTGTTTTTTTAGTCTAATATGGCTCTTTCAACATTTTGGGTTGTTCTGACCACGGCTCTAGTCTAACCTTTCGTGAAATCGGAGCGTTGCTCTCTTTATCTGCAATGACTTCATACAAACACTTTCCTGCCGCAAAAAACGGGCCAACGAAGAAATATGAAAATTAAACAGCGTCAAACGGGTTGTGTTATATAATCTCACCGTTGTAAATGTTAATAATATTTAGTGAATATATAAAATATAGTAGTGTATATTTCCAGGTTTCAACCATTTCTGTACTGTTTTGCTTGTATCAGAATTGCAACGGAATAAATAAAACTTAATATACAAGTAGTTAATATACTTACTTATATATGCTTATAGGAGTATATGCTCGTATATACTTATTATCTTATATACTTATATATACTTACTAATAAACTTAATATACTTGAAGGTGTACAAATATATGGGTGAAATATATAGGTGTATAAACTGAATATCTGTCAACTTAATATGGATGAATATAGGAGTATTGATAGTTTCGGGTTTTGTCTGAGTGCTCGTCCCGCGCGGTCGTGTTTTTGTGCTCCTCCTGCCTGTTTAGTGTGACTGTGACTTTGTGACTGGTCATTATGCCAGCAAGATCAACTGATAAGGTGCGTTCGTGCACTTGCGGTGAGAGCGTGACAACGGGCGCCCGCATACTCTGCCCGGGATGTGATCGCACATTCCACCCGTCCTGTGCCGCCCTGTCTTCAGCGGCGCACACAGCGCTGAAAAAACATAAACTTTTCTGGGTGTGTCCTGAGTGCGTCTCTGATTTTTCATATGCTAAACGTGACTCCAGCCAGAACACTCTATCTGAGCTCTGCAGCAAACTAGAGACTCAGCTTGCCCAGCTGAAGACGGAGCTTGTAGAGGAGATTAGGTCTTCGCAATCTGAGTCCGCCACTTCCACCCGTCCGACTGTGAAGGGAGCTGCGAACCACTCGTTCGCAGTTGTTCTGAATAACAAGACGGCGGCTCCTATCAAGACGGACATCATCGAAAAGGTGCTGGACACGGTGCCAGTGGCGCAGGTACGTCAGACGTCGGAGGGGGGAGTCGTCCTAAAGTGCTGCTCCGAAGAGGCTGCCCAGGATGCTGCCAAAAAACTTGGTAGCCAAATCGAAAATATTGAGCTGACGGTGCACAAGCGTCAACCTTCGATCATGCCTAAAATTACCCTCACCAACGTCCCAGCTCCTCTGACCCCCGAAATGCTCATGTCTACCCTGCGACTGAAGAACCCCATCGTGTCATCTGCTCCTGCCTCTCAACTAAAGCTACTGTTCATCCACCGGTCCAAGTCTGGACAAACGAATGCTGTTCTGGCTGTTTCGCCGGAAGTCCGTCGCGGCATCAAGGCGGTCGGAGATCGACTCTTTATCGGCCTCCGCTGCTGCGTGGTGTATGATCGCTTTTGGGTGGTACACTGCGGTCGCTGCGCGGGTCTCGGCCATCGGACTGAGCGCTGCGCTAACAACAACAAGGTGGCATGTGGGCACTGTGCGGGATCACACATGTCCGCCGTCTGTCACAATCGCTCCAGCGCCCAGTGTATCAATTGTGCCCGTCGCAATCGCCCCTCCAGCCACTCCTCTTTTTCGCCCAGCTGTCCCTCTTTCATCGCAGTTCGTGAGTCCCTCCGTAAACGCACCATTGTGGCCCCTCTTCCATCACCCTCCTCCACCCCTCTCTCTGCTCCCCCTACCACTTCCCTCCCTCCCACTACTACTGTTGTCTCTTCTCCGCCCTCCCCTGCTAACCAATGACTACTCCCGCGCTCTACCACTGCCCCTGCACCGGCTCTCACCCTCCCTGGTGCCCCTCACCTGTCTGACACTCAGAATGATCCTAAATTTTTCCCTGTTGGCCTACTCAATATCCGTTCTGCCCGTAATAAGACGTCCTATATTTGTGATATTATTTCTCACTTTAATCTATCTCTCCTTATGCTTACTGAGACATGGCTGCTTGAGTCTGATGTTTCAGTTTTTTCTGCCCAATTGCCTCATTCTTTCAAGTTCTTTCATGTTTGTCGATCTTCTTCTTCCTCTACTAAGTATAAAGGTGGAGGTGTGGGTGTCATTCTCCGCTCTTCTTTTGCCCTAAATTTACTCAATGATCTCTCATTTACTTCCCCTTCTTTTGAGTACATTGCACTTTCTCTGTCTTTGCCTGCTGCGCGTCCTCTTGGAATTTTACTTGTTTATCGCCATAATAACCCTGGCTCATCGGCTCAATTCAATTCTGATTTCGACAGTATTATTGCCATCCTATTTCAGCGTTTTTCCGACAACTTCATATTACTTGGTGACTTTAATTTTTGGGTTGATCAGCCCTCCCATCACCCACACTCAACTGATTTCCTTTCCCTTCTAAATTCCTGGGACCTCACCATAATGAACTCTGGCCGTTCTCATATATCAGGTCATACCCTTGACCTCCTCATTTGTACCGAAACATCTGCTAAGCTCATTCCTCCAGACATCATCACATATCCTCCTGATATTGCCATATCAGATCACTCCCTAATTTCATTTAAGCTAAGTCATCAAACCAGTAACACCAATCCTCCGCCTAAAATTTTTTTTGCACGAGACTACAAACATTTTGATGCCTCACTTTTCAACAATCTCGCCTCTGTCTCTTTTGACCCTAACCTTTACTATTTCCTCCCCCCCTCAGCTCTTCTGCCCTTCTTGGACGACTCCCTATCTAAAATTAATGATTTAATATTCCCAATGTGTCGTTACACTGTCAAATCTAATGTTTCTCCTCAGCCATGGTGGACCCCCGAATTACGCCGTCTTCGTGCTAAGTCGAGAGCCCGTGAACGCTGCTGGCGCCGGTTTCGGTCCGACTCTAATTGGTTTTCATTTTGTCAGACTCGCAAGTCCTTCATTTCTGCCCTTGATGCCGCTAAATCCTCTTATTATCAATCCAAGCTCTCTTCTGGTCCAAGTTCTTCCCGCTCTAGATGGTCTTCCCTAAAATCTATCACTGGCTTCTCCAAATCTGAGACCTGCTCCATTCCAGCTTCGACTTTATCTTTATATTTTTCAGAGAAAATTGCCAATGCCAAGGCTAAATTACCACCCTCCTCTTTACCACTGTCTTTCCCTTCCTCTGACTGCTCTTTGTCATCTTTCTCCCCCATCTCCCCAGCCGCCACTGCCAAATATCTGAAAAAATTGCAAAAGTCCAGATGTCCTTCAGATGCAATAAATTTTCGTGCACTTTTCGACTCTATTCTACTCCTTGCCCCTTTTCTTACACATTTGGTAAACTCCTCTTTTCTCCACGGGACTTTTCTGGCCTCCAAGCATGCCATTGTTTCTCCCATCCTTAAGAAACCTTCCCTTGATGCCAACACTCCGAGCAGTTACAGACCCATCTCCTTGCTCCCTCTGCCTTCTAAACTCTTGGAAGCTGCTATCCTTTCTCAACTTCGGCCTTGTATATATTCTGCTCTCGATCCCTGTCAGTCTGGCTTTGTCTCTAATCATTCAACTGAAACCCTGCTTCTGTCTCTACTGAATGACATTTTCGCTTCTTTCTCTTCAGGTCAATCTGTTCTCTTCATCTCTCTTGACTTTTCCTCAGCATTCGACCTCGTCAACCACTCAATTCTTTGTGATGACCTATGCCATATTGGTGTCTCCTCCTCGGCGCTATCACTCATGTCCTCCTATCTCACTGATCGCTCCTATTCTGTGCGCTGTAATTCCGAACTTTCCTCACCTCGACCACTTGAATCCGGAGTCCCACAGGGCTCCCTTCTTGGTCCTCTTCTTTTTAATCTGTACGTTTCCTCACTCTGTCCTATTCTCCGCAGCTATCCCATCTCCTTTCACATATATGCGGATGACATACAAATCTATTTTCCTTTTTCTTTGGCCAATACTAACCTAATTCCTAAACTTCTCTCTCACATAGCTGAGTGGGCATCCTCTCGAAATCTTCTACTGAACCCTGAGAAAACTCTTTATCTTCTTTTCCATCCTCCCAAAATTACTCCATGTTCAATAGATCTACCTCTTTCCTCACAAATTCGTAATCTAGGAGTCCAATTTGACCCCACATTGTCATTCGCTCAACACATTTTCAAAATTTCACGTTCCTGTCGTTTTGTTTTACGTCAATTGTACCCGATCCGCTCTCATCTTGATGAGGCATCCGCTCTACTCCTAGTTAATTCATATATTTTTTCGCATATCGATTACTGCAATTCTTTATTTTTTCACCTTCCTCTAAAATCCATCCGCTCTCTCCAGTCGATAATAAATCTCTCTTGCCGCTTTGTCCTTCGTCTTCCCCCCAAGTCACCCACATCCACCCATATTCGTAAACTTGGCTGGCTGCCTGCTCTGTCCAGAATCCACCATAAGCTGTGCTGCATTGTCTATAAACTTCTCCATACTCCTTCTCCACCTTCTTACCTATATTCGCTTCTAACTCCCTCTGATCGTCCTTTATGTCGCCGTCCAGTGCCCCTCGTATGTCCTCCTGCTGACCACGAGTCTAACTGGTCAGCCAAATCCTTCTACTTTTCTGCTCCCCGACTTTATAACTCTCTTCCTCATCACATTCTACAGAAAAAATCCTACTCTTCCTTTTCGGCTTCCCTTCATATATACTTACTGTCTCTTCCGTCGCCGCCCACTTACCCCTATAGAAATTGTTGATACTCTTTTTTGGCTTATCTCTCAACACCAAATTTAAATATTTTCTCTGTCAGCTACACTTCTCTGATCCCATTCTTTCATTTTTTCTCGCCTCTGATCATTCGCTGTGTATATTTTCTTGATTTTCTTGATTGCTGTATATATTTCCCGCATTTGATATTTTTTGTGCCTTGTCACTTCAGCTCATATTGTGGCGTACTCACTTATTCACACACACATGTTTCTTTTGTATTGATTGTCGTTGTATTATTTTAGTTTATGCGTTGCATGTTTATGTTGTGCGTGTGTTTGCGTTATATTCGTTGCGTGTTTGTTTCATTACATAAATTCATTTCATTGTATAAATTTACACACTTCGCAATATGATTGTATGTATGTTCGCACCGTGCACACCACCGGATGTGATATTTTCGTCACCTATTTGCGCCGTGTGTTTACGTCGCCGTCTGGCTATATCATCGCCGTCTGGCTATGTCGTGTTTGTGTCGCGCTGTATATTCGCGCCGCCTGTGTGCTTGTGTCTGTCTGTCTGAGCCGCCTGTGTGCGCTGCCCATTCTCCACGCAAGCCGGCGGAAGTACTACTGTGTGTTCACACCACCCACGACGATCGTAGTCCCGCTATTTCCCGCGACAATTCACACGACTGTTTGCTCAGACATCGCACGGCACCTTCCAGACGGTCACGTGACCGGTGTCCTACTTGGAGTGAAGGTATTCCGGCCGGTGCTACAGGTGTTGGACAAGTCAGTCGAGTATAAGGCGTGCTGACACACAGTGCTAGGGTTGTTCGCTCGCTTCATTGTGTTCCCGCGACTTATTCGTGCTCCCCGCGTATGCGTGTCAAGCCGCTGCGGGTACACTAGCATCTTCAGTCGAGTATAAGGCGTGCTGACACACAGTGCTAGGGTTGTTCGCTCGCTTCATTGTGCTCCCGCTACTTACTCGTGCTCCCCGCGTATGCGTGTCAAGCCGCTGCGGGTACACTAGCATCTTCAGTCGAGAATAGTGCGTGCTGTCACACAGTGCTAGAGTGTTCGCTCGCTTCATTGTGCTCCCGCGACTTATTCGTGCTCCACGTGTATTCGTGTTCAGCCGCTGCGGGTTTTACGGGTACACTAGCATCTTACATCATGAGTCTTGATCTTCGATCTCGATCTTGGTCTTGATTTTGCGTGTCCAGCCGCTATAGCTGAATTAGCCTGGAGATGGACAGTAAGTCTAAATCTTCAAAGAAGCGCGCAACAACGCAGCAACACGCGCAGCAACGCAGCAACATGCTCAGCAACACGCGCAGCAACGTAGCAACATGCTCAGCAACACGCGCAACAACGTAGCAACATGCTCAGCAACACGCGCAGCAACGTAGCAACATGCTCAGCAACACGCGCAACAACGTAGCAACATGCTCAGCAACATGCGCAGCATCGCAACAGCACTCGCAACAACTTCCCGGTGCGCCAACATCATCACAACAATTATCCGGTGACACAGCAGCGCCACAACACATTCATTCTCGATCAGGCCGACGCATCAGGCCACCTGTTCGTTTCTCGCCCTGATCTGAGGAGGGGGCTCCTGTGGCGTACTCACTTATTCACACACACATGTTTCTTTTGTATTGATTGTCGTTGTATTATTTTAGTTTATGCGTTGCATGTTTATGTTGTGCGTGTGTTTGCGTTATATTCGTTGCGTGTTTGTTTCATTACATAAATTCATTTCATTGTATAAATTTACACACTTCGCAATATGATTGTATGTATGTTCGCACCGTGCACACCACCGGATGTGATATTTTCGTCACCTATTTGCGCCGTGTGTTTACGTCGCCGTCTGGCTATATCATCGCCGTCTGGCTATGTCGTGTTTGTGTCGCGCTGTATATTCGCGCCGCCTGTGTGCTTGTGTCTGTCTGTCTGAGCCGCCTGTGTGCGCTGCCCATTCTCCACGCAAGCCGGCGGAAGTACTACTGTGTGTTCACACCACCCACGACGATCGTAGTCCCGCTATTTCCCGCGACAATTCACACGACTGTTTGCTCAGACATCGCACGGCACCTTCCAGACGGTCACGTGACCGGTGTCCTACTTGGAGTGAAGGTATTCCGGCCGGTGCTACAGGTGTTGGACAAGTCAGTCGAGAATAGGGCGTGCTGTCACACAGTGCTAGAGTGTTCGCTCGCTTCATTGTGCTCCCGCGACTTATTCGTGCTCCACGTGTATTCGTGTTCAGCCGCTGCGGGTATCGTATCTTATTGTATTGTTTCGTTATTGTAATTATGTATTAATGTTATGTAAATGTGTGAATGTAATATATAGCTGATTTACTAATTGTTTTCTATGCATGTTTAACCGTACTTAACAAGTGTAGTTAACAATATAATTTTGTTCTTTTTGAGCCCCTATCACTGTTTATACCTTAGTTTGCTCTATTTTGTACGTTTTCGCGCCTTTGCAAATTAGTGCGCTATAACAAATACATGGTTTGTTGTTGTTGTTGTTTCCAGATGTCATTTGCTTCCATTTTCAGCAGGAAGTTTTGTAGTTCCGCTTTTAACACATTTTCATTGGTTACCAAGCGGTAAATTATTGTTTTAGAACGCTAAATTAACAAATATTTGAACTTTTCAGAAAACCTTTAGCATTATGAGAAAATTAAATTATATTCAGAAAATGTATATTATATAAATCTCAAGCTTTCTTTGTCAACATTCCCTGGTTGTAACTTTTTATGGTCTTGAGTATTAGCATTGTAATTACATTAGTCTGATGCATATAATTAATTGGAGTATATAGGTAACAACGGTGACTTCATTAGTTAACGTTCAGAAGCGGACCGAGAGTGCGATTTTTTTTTGGGGGGGGGGGAGGTTGAATTATGTATGATGGACTAGGTAGCCTGAGAAAGTCATAACTTGGAGCTTTTTTAATGGTATATACACACAATTATGCGCGAATATGTTTTGCAATAATGTTTATGCCCACAAATTCTACAGAAAGATAGTTTTTTCTTGACTTCTTTTAGTAAACCTCTAAGTTACGATGAGTTGATGGAAACATGGATACCTCCCTCTGCATCCACCAGTGCTAATGCTGTTTTGAGAATAATAAAACAGTAGTTTATGATGGCTGTTAAGCTCACGTGCTGCTTACATACGCTCGAATATGTGCCATCAAACCTTTCATTTGTCGTAACCTTTCCAGTTAGAGAAAATTAATTAGAAGATGTTGTGTGTTCATTTGCAAATTAGTTGTCAAGTTGTGAAATTGAGTTGGTGCATGTGTTCCACTGGTCTGGTACGTGATTACCTGATTAAGAAACCTGGCTCAACTAATTTACCATAGTTTCTCATTTATATGATGCCTTTGTATATAAGAGACGTATTCAATATTTGAACGAAACTTGTGAGAAATGTTTTTCAATATTGACTAATTTCTTTCATCACGAACGTAATTCAATTCCTCATTAATCTCATCAGAAATGTTAACTGGAACAAATCATAATATATATCAGAGGTTTCCAGCCGGTGGGTCGCGACCCCTCTAGGGGGTCGCGAGGGTCGCCTGAAAAAATATGCATCGTCGAAATTTGCAAAGAATTCTACGTTATGAACATCTGAGGTTTTTTCTTTGTATTTTTGAGTAAATTCAATAATGATTGCATTAAATTATTGAAAGTGATAATAAGCCAATATAAAGCTGTTTTTCTAACTTCCTATTCTACTGGGGGGTCATGGAGCCCTCCGGATGTCTCCTGGGGGTCGCGGAGCGAAAAAGGTTGGCAACTCATGATCTATAACATCACTATTGCGCCCATCCTTGCTTTTTTCTCCTGTTGCATCTAGCTGGCTGGTGGATATTTCTTGTTTATTCCGTTCATCTACGTGTTGTTTTTGCTCTACTTATGTAACGAAAAAAACAAACTTAATCTGCATTTACAGACAGGCGCGTGTGGGCATCACTGCTTCACGCGCGACTACAAGACACTAGGTTTATTCCTCGACTCCTCAACAAACATTCACGCTCACACCGTCACATACGAGAGCACACACACACACACACACGCACGCACAGGCCTCATCCACCGCAACAACCAATCAGCGGCGAGCCGGTCACCGGCTCGCCGCCGCGGGGCATGCACACTCGACAAACACATACACCTCACACAAACAGACACACCAACGCGCTCATACACTAACACACAATCTCTCACTCACACCATACACAACTTAAGCGCCTCAGGCGCCTGTGACAATATTTGGGCGTGCTACACAGTAAACACACGTTATTGATGTTGCTGTTGTTGATTGCAGGAAGACATGGTGTGTCTTTCATGCAATGCCACCGGGGACCGGGTATGTCTGGCTGCGGAAGGCTTCGGCAACAGAACTTGCGTTCTCGAGGGAATCGCCGACAGGGTAAGTCGGTGAATATGATGATATTTTGATAGCGCCAATAATCATTCTTCTTCTTATTAGTATTATTTTTTTTAATGTTACTATTTTATCATCACGGAGACAGTATAGTTTCCTAGGGCCATAATTAGTCTCCTAAAATCTGAAAGCCAGTAACCGGTGTTGTGTATGTGTGTGTAAGTGTGTGTGTGTGCATGTTTATATATATACTCGTATATATATATGTGTGTGTGTAAGTACGTGTTTTTACTGGGTTTTAAGTAAGCCACACAGAGTGTGAATATCAAGTTGATAGCAAACCAACTTTCTATAATTCACGAAGGCTATATTTTAACCCATGCATATCTGTTGAAATTTAGTCCTCTCCGTTTGTTTAGCCTGTGGAGACTCTAAATAGAGTTCAGAGAAAGGCTCCTGCCCGCTTCCCGATCGCAATGTACGATTTATTCCAAGCTACAATATATACTGCCGTATTTATAATCGCTTCAACCGATGTGCTAATCAAACGAACTTGGAAAATGAATCAACATATGAACTTACCTTGCGATTTGGAAGTGTTCATTGGGTATTATTTTATCTCTGGCTAGTGTTTCCACCAAAAAATGGAAAAGAATTGATTATTGTTATTATTGTAATTAATTACAGGCAAATCTAGTAGCATGGGAAGAGTTCAAGCACTATTATCACCCTGCGATGGCCCCATTGTACGATGATTATTGAACGTATACGGATGATCTTGTTGACAGAATCTTCCTCCAGATCTATCGGCTTGTGTATTTGTCATTGATCAAGCTCTGTCGGTGAGGGCGTTGCAAGAACTGGTCACTGCCTCGAGTGGCACTCAGGTCAGTGAAGTCACATCAACGGTAACCAGGATGTTTCCGACCTCGGGTAAGCTCGGTCCCACACCAGTCCCGTTTCTCTTTCCCCTTCGCTGCTAGGCTAGCTAAGGTTGGGCTGGGCTAGGTCAGGAGTCGGGAAACTATTTTTGCTAACGGCCCGAAACCCCGAGAGCGGGCCGTATAAGCATTATTTTCAATAATTGCAAACCACAACGAAAGCTCCGGGAAATGAGACCAAATAACTGAACTAAGAATTTCATGTGAATATCGGGTGAGTTTCGTACAACGTATAAAACAAAAATAACTAAAATGGTTATTTACTTGAAAGTTGGCAAATAAGCTTCGTTCATATATTTTATGAAGCAAACTCAAGTATCGTCGGTGGGCCGGATAAACCGACGTCACGGGCCTTAGTTTGTCGACCCCTGGCTAGGTTAGTCAGGAAAGTGAGAGATTGCCGGGAGTGAAGGGGGACCAAACGTAACCGAGGCGTAATATCCCTAGCTCCACATCAACCTTCAACTCCTAGCTGATGTAATCTGCTGACAAAAACATCGTCATAATCTTAAACCTACACTCGACACTGCTGAATGTCATATTTCCGCTATTGACGAACCACCTCCAGCAGAGCCGTTGCGAGGACTTATGGGGCCCCCCGAAGGCAACACTTGGGGCCCCCATTATAAATGAAGCACCTAATAATAGATTTATTTATTAGACATGAACTCAAAATACAGGCATAGATAAAACATCTTAGCAAAAAGGTAAAGGATATACAAATTAAATAAGTAAGCGACCGATGCACAGACGCTCACACTAGAGAATTATAAGTGATAGATGGATAAAATATTTGGAAAGGAACAATATATTGTCGCCAAATCAGTTTGGATTCAGACGAAATAAATCGTGTCAAACAAATTTGTGGAACTTTTATTCAAGAGTCAAGGAAATTTCACAGGAAAGAGAAGGATGGGTAGATTGTATATACATTGACATGAAGAAGGCGTTTGACAAGGTGCCATTGAAGAGGCTACTGTGGAAGTTGAAAAATGTTGGAGGAGTTGAAGGAGTACTACACAAATGGATGAGTTCTTACCTATCAAATCGAACCATGAGTACAAGTGTAAGAGGTGCAAGATCCGGTTGGAGAAAGGTAAAGAGTGGTGTCCCCCAAGGCTCAGTTCTTGGGCCGACAATGTTCTTGATATATGTCAATGATATATTTGAGGAAGTAGACTCATATGCTAGTTTGTTTGCCGACGACGCGAAATTGATGCGTCAAGTGAAAGATGAGAACGATTGTGAAGCCTTACAACATGACTTAGACAAGATACAGCAGTGGGCGATCAAATGGAAAATGGAGTTTAATTTGTCAAAGTGTCACACAATGAAAGTGGGAAAGAGCAAGTACAGACCAGGTTTCAAGTACCATTTGGGAGGGAAAGAATTGAAAGAGGTCATACAAGAAAAGGATTTAGGAATAATTTTTCAGGAAACACTTTCAAATGAGAAGCACATCAATATAATAGTTGGTTCAGCTTACAAGACTATAGCTCAAATCAGAAATGTTTTCAACTACATGGATTTGGAAACATTGAAAAGATTAATTATAGCCATAATAAGACCTAAATTGGAGTATGCCGAAATAATCTGGTCGCCGTATAAGAAAAAGGAAATAGCAAAATTAGAAAAAGTTCAACGAATTGCCACAAAATTAATTCCGGAGTTGGAGAAATTGCCTTATAATGAGAGATTAAAAAAATTAGGTCTGATTACATTAGAAAAGAGGAGAGAACGAGGAGATTTAATAGCAGTTTATAAGTATATGAAGGGAATAGATGAAATGGACAATTCAATGAAAGAATATATACAATCGGGAGGGAGAAGGGGACATAGTAAAAAACTTAGAAAAAACAGATGTAGCAAGGATATATAAAATATAGTTTTCCCTTTCGATGTATAGATAAGTGGAACAGATTGAAGGAAGAAATAGTAGAAAGTAAAACGATAAGTTCATTCAAGGCCAAGCTAGATGAATATGGTTACTGAGACGGGACAGTCTGAGCCTTGCTCATCTCCCGTAACACCAACTCGGTGAGTACAACTCGGTGAGTACACTCGCAAGGGGACCCCTCAACACTCGGGGGCCTCCCCGGCCGGGGGGTACGGGGGCGGTTGCTACGGCTCTGACCTCCAGGTGTTGGCTCCTACCTGATATTTCACACAGAGGCAGAGATGAGACAAGGACAAAACTTCAGCACAGATATTGACACAATGTGTTTTGATTTCGGCAATGCCGTATATCGTGATCTCCCTTATGGCGTTGCTCCATGCAATTGGAATTGCTCCTTTTCCTAACTTTTTGTGTGTTCAAAAACCTGCTCATTTTTGCCTGCATCAGTTTATGTAGTCTTTTGTGGACTCCGTGGTGTAGTGGTAGCACACCCGCCTCATAAGCGGGAGGTCCGTGGTTCGTAACCCGGCGGAGTAGAATTTCTTGGGCGAATTCTATAATCCAACAGCACCTGTCCACCCAGCAGTAATTGGTACCAGATATCAGTCATGTGTTGTGCCATGCATTCTGGTGAGGTGACCCTTTCTGACACGTCTTCCATCCATGTGGCGCCATAGCGTGGAAAGAGTTGGTTCTGCGGTGGCAGCGAGCTGCACGGGACACACCTGTGTGCTCATAAGCTTCGACTTCTTACCGTATAGCAGCTGTCACTTAGGCTTTTAACCTCTAACCTTTTGCAGAGTAAAATATTTACAATTTTGTTTGGCGCTGCTTCTGGAAATAATCCGATTTACCAAAAATATTGATTATATTGAAAAATAGCCAAAAAAGGCTCAATTTAGGATTAAGTTATAGTTCTGCTAGTTCTGGTGCTCATTCTATTTACTAGCACGAAATTATGACGTTGAGCGGTTTTGACCAACGTTTCATGGTAAAGTCTGTAGTTACTGACACCTTAATGCATCCAAGTAGTTCGGGTTAGTTAGTCACGGTGTGTGTCATTAGCCCAGGTGTGCACTACATTGTTTACTAAGCATGTCAGCGCATTTACCGAACTGAAACCGATAATCGAAATGAAAAAAAACTATAATAAATAGCTCTTAAATGTAAAATTCGATATCGTGTATAATATAATATATAGATTATAAACTGGTTGAGTTGTTTAGCATAGAATAACCATATTCTTTATAGATTTTCTCTTATTATTCGCATAGATTAATCGTGAGTTGATTATTTATTTGAAACAAACAGCCGTAGATATACTGACATAGTGTGCATAGGTTTGTATATATGTGTGTGTGTGTGTTTGCATGTTGTACTTTTTGCTGACTATACCAAGGGAGACGGAGAAGTGGTGAGTGATGCAGACATGTTCTAGACATGTTCTAGACCTCTTCTAGACATGTTCTAGACATGCTCTAGACCTGTTCTAGACATGTTCTAGACCTGTTCTAGACATGTTCTAGGCCTGTTCTAGACAATTTATAGACCTCTTCTAGACATGTTCTAGAGATGCTCTAGAAATGTTCCAGATATGTTCTATAGACATGTTTTATAGACTTGTTTCAAGTGTCCGTCTTTGTCGGATTTCATGGGTTGTTTTTTGTATCTGGACATGTCATTATATGAGCTTATGTTCATATGATGAGAAATAACCATTTATTAAAACACTACATACATACATCAAAATACATTAAATACATTAACTACATTAAATACATTAAATACATTACATACATTCAATACATTAAATACATTAAATACATTAAATACATTAAAAACATTAAATACATTGAAATTACACTAAAATACATTCAATCATATTAAATCACATTGCATTACATTAAATACATTAAAATCATTAAAATATATTCAAAGGCATTAAAACATATTAAAATACATTGAAATGCATTGAAATGCTTTCAAATACATTAGTCTCAAATGAGAGCTCTAGGCTCCTAATAGAGCTCAAGTACTCTACTAACAGCGTATGTACGGCAAAACAATGTAGACTCGCACAATATTCATGTTAAGATTAGCTGAAATTGTACGTCTATGGTTTTTAATAAACAACTCACCCACATAGTTTTCTATATGAATGTCTATGATACTTGCCACATTGATCCAGCACAACTGGACGAAATAATAGGATGTAGCCGGTAATGTGCAGTGTTCGGAACTTGAGTGTCTTTTATGCCTGTAATGACCACGGCGGTTGTTCTAATTCCAACTCTTGACGCTTGGCTCGAAGTATCACTTGAGCCCAGCTGGACAACTGAAAATGACTGCGTTCTAATTGCAGGGCTCCACCACCGGTTCTGGACACAGAACTCTGCTGTACGGCAACGCAGTGCTACTCAGACATCAGAACAGCAGTATGGTACGTGGAACACACTCACACATACACACACACACACGCAGCGACACACACACACAGAGACACACAGACACAAACTCGCAAATACGAGTACAGTGTACCCAGGATATAAGAGACCTATATATATATATATATATATATATATATATATATATGGGTACCCAGGATATAAGAGACCTATATATATATATATATATATACTTTTATTTATGCCTTTGATTTGATTTGTTAATTTCATTGAATTAATAATTAATTTTTTCCTTTTTTCTTCATTTGCTTTAATCTTCCTGATTACTTTTTGAACTCTCTTTCTTTTTACATCCTTTGGTTAGCTTCCAGTACATATGGGGCCACCGCAGGGTGGTAACAGCACTTGCACTCTTCCCCCATGCTACTGGATTTACCTGTAACTAATAATAGTGATGATAATATTAATAACACTTACACACACATGTGATGTATTGCAGGGCAGTTGGATTTTTCTCTCGAAACGTTCTCTCTATGTAAAGAAGATAAGATATACCGGTCGAATTGATTCGGAGATGACACCGTCAGTTGTCATAGGAAGTAGTACGCAAAAAGGCTAGTAGGCGTTCATACTAGAGGCAGCGCCAAGTAGGAGAGGAGGGCTTGGAGGGGCTTAGCTCCCCCCTCCAAAAATATATGTGCCCAGACTCTCCTGAAACCTTCCGTAAATCTTCACCATGAACATCTCGAGTGTAGTTCCTCATATTTCGCCAAGCCCCCGCATCCTATTCCTCAGCCCCCACCGTAGAAATCCTGGCGTCGCCTCTGGCCCATGCTAGTCTATACTATGCTGCATGTGCTAGTCTGCGTATTAGTGTATATACCAGTCTATGTTGGTATGCTAGTGTGCAGTTTCATTGTGCTGTTTTATAAGAAGGCGGACGATGCCAATTTCGACGTACTACCGGAGGGAGTCAATATTTGCATAGGAGATTGGTCTCGGTGGAGGGTTGCACGGTGATCAAAGTGGTTTATGCATGTGAATACGTCTGTGCCCCGATGGATCATAGACGGATTTCTTTGTGTGTGTGCAAGATATAAATTATAGCATTCTTATGCGGACGCATGCACATATTTCAGCAGAAGACACAAGAGCCTTTTGTTTTTTAATCAGCTCAAATTCGCAAGTTGTCGAAAAATCTCGGTATATCATTCTAATAGGAACCGGTTGAGGCATTTCAGCAGTTTCTCGTGAATGCATCCAGTGATGATCCGCGGCTTTATTTCGTGTGCCTATAAACGGCTTCCAAGACGAACCAGCGAATCTCGGATCCAGAAAGTAGTTTATATCGGATAAAACTACGGTTTGGACGAATGGTCTTTCTGAACCAGGGTTTATAATCCTTTTTGGCTCCGCGAACCCCAGGACAAATCCGGAGGGCTTCATGAACCCCCAGGAAAATTAAGAGAAATTAGAAAAACACCTCTACAATGAATTATTATCGCATTCAATACTTTAATGCCATCGTTATTGAATTTATTCGAAAGTACAAAGATTAATCATCAGTTGTTCATAACATGGAATTGTTTGCAAATTTCGGCGGATACAAATTGTTTTCAGGTGGCTCTCATGACCCCCTGAGGGGGGCCTCGCGACCCTCCTAGGGAATCGCGTCCCACCGGCTGGAAACCTCTGTTCTTAACAAGCAAATACCACCAACGCTTACATCAGCTACTACAATTATTCATAAAATTATTGGACGATGCGGATATGATTTTGGGATTTGATCGATAATAATTTAAATTGAACTATACAAATCTGACGGGTCTCTGAAAATATTATATTTGTTGTTTGTGAGTCTTCGCCTAAGGAATTTAATAGTATATGAAAACATATACAAGCGGGTAAATATCAAAATTAATTCCATAATAACAATGAAAATATATCATAATGAACGTGCAAGTGAACAAAATTCACATGTGACACTGTTTTAATAATATACACTTATAAACTAATTGTAAATGTAGGTAGCATTTGGGGAGCTACTTAATAATTGTCCGTTTTAATTTTCATAAGTTTTTCTTCTGAATAACGGATCATTGAGTAGTGATCATCTTTTTTGTGTGTGCATTTACAGTTTCTTGCGTGCCTCTCGACAAGCTCGTCCAAAGACAAACTGGCTTTCGACGTGGGCCTTCAAGAGCATTGTCAAGGTGAGATGATATATCGGATCTAGGGATATTGCGTCCCGAGTGCGTTTGGTCCCGCTCCATTCCCGGCCATCTCACAGCAGCAACTACAACAACAACATGCATTTAATATAGCGCCAAATATACAATGGTGCGATGACAGGATGAAAACAAAGCAATATAACATGTATGTGAAATGAACACAATTGTATTTAGAGACAGGCGCGCGTGGGACAGCGATGCGCCTACAAGACCACACCGCACAGCGAACACGCCCGAACACGACTCCCTCCACGAACTCAGAGGACAATACAAGGACACCATTGCATAAGCGCACTCACACTCACATACACATGCAGAGCAAACCAACGCCACCACGACACCTGACACTCGACACTTGCAATCTTGCACACTCCTCCCTGCAATACATGCACATGCGCACATACAATACAATACATGCAATACATGCCATACATGCAATACATGCAATACATGCAATACATGCAATACATGCAATACATGCAATAAATGCAATACATGCAATACATGCAATACATGCAATACATGCACATACCTGCAATACATGCAATACATGCAATACATGCAATACATGCAATACATGCAATACATGCAATACATGCAATACATGCAATACATGCAATACATGCAATACATGCAATACATGCAATACATGCAATACATGCACATACCTGCAATACATGCAATACATGCACATGCGCAAAGCACCACGCCAGCAAACACAAGAAGCTTAAGCTTAATAAGTGAAACAGATGTCAGAATAGCTAAGAGCATGACAGAAAAAAATGAACAGGCGTATATACAAAAGAAAACCACGAAACCATTCAACAGGGAGAAGTAGACTCAAGAAGATGTGCATGAAGAGAAGGATCTAAGTGAAGGTGATGCCCGCATACGAGAAGGCAAGGAATTGTAGAGACGAGGTGCAAAGAAGTAGAATTATTTCTCCAACCAAGGCGAACTATTTCTATTTATTTCTCTCTTCCCAAACTAACCCAGCCTAAGCCAACCTTAGCTAAACCAGCAAAAAAAAGAGAGAGACCCGGAACTGAAGCGGGTCCACAAGTTCCCGGGCTGTAACATCATATCTTCCGATACATCAAACTCTTTTACGTTAAACTTACTTTTACGCTTTCTTTTATGCTGGTTGAATATTGGCACAGTGGTTTCGTACACAGTGTGTGTCTGTGTGTCTATGTGTGTGTGTGTGTGTGTGTATGTGTGTGTGTTGTGTTTAGCCAAGGAAGTAAGTTTTCATTTTTGCACAGGAGATTGTAATTTTTGGCAATTTCACGGACTGAAACTTTGGTGGTGAGTTATTAAGTTGTTTTGTGGCATTCTCAGGTCTTGATTGTTTGGGTCCTTTGATATTCAGTGGACCCTCCATTAGCAGACATTGATATTAGCGGACCTCCAAATGGCGGAACCCTACAAATAGCTGAATTATTCCTCGGCTCCGATCAAAAGCCTATCAAACACGTGTTAATTACACCTCCGAATAGCGGAACTCAAATAGCGGACACCTCCGATTAGCGATTTTTTCCCGGTCCTTTCGAATCCGCTATTTAGAGGGACGACTGAATTATATGAGTAAAATTTAATTTTTCAGTTTTTAGTCAATTATTTTATTGGATTATAATTTTGTTTCAGCTTTTTCACCTATCAGCCGATGAATGAAATCAAATTTCTATTTCTAGGACCTACACATCAACGTTGCTTCGTATCATTCAAAGGTAAATTGGTTTGTGCGGAACCTAATCGGTTTTTTATATTCGGGGATATGACACGAGAGGTGAAAGCTGCTGTAATCCAAGGGGGTGTAATCTAAGGGGGATTATCGCTCCCCTCTTGGATATGGCAGTACAGAGGGAAGAAACAGAGGGTCCGCTTTTAGCCGCCTCTTAGACGACACGCAGCGGGTATGGCGGTAGTATTCTTATCTCCTACCGCAGGTGTTAAGCTTAACCGGGTCGTCGATAGGTATTGGATACCTGAGGTTTGCGTCGCTCCGTGAATGAGTGGCTTGACCTGAGCTGTTCTGTGTAGGCGAGGCGTGTTGGTGGACAATTCATCCGGCATCGAAGCAAAGATCCGAGGGAGAGAAAGTCCGCGTTGGTGACGATCTAATTCTGGTGTCAGTGGCCACAGAAAGATATCTGGTCAGTACACGGCATACACACACATAAACATAGGTCAACAATTATCATTATTTGCTTAACCTTACCATATTTTTTTAGCCCAGCGTTTCTAGTAGGAAAGTTTTCTGGTACAGAAGAACTTTGGCGCTCTTAATTGTGTGGATCTACTGTACTTGTTTATGTTATCAGCAAGCCACACTGGAAGACCAGGTTCCTGTGGTCAATGCATCTTTCCACGTGACACACTGGACTGTTTCGCCATTCGGCACTGGACTCAGCCGCGTCAAATACGTCGGTAATTTTCACAACTCATACCGTGGACCAGTGTGTCTCAACTTGGGCCTTATGGCTTCCTTAGGGATCATGGGATCCTTTTGATGAGCCATAGGAATATATTTAACAAATGGGGGTCATCACGTTTTCTCACGGGCCACAAACACATATGTTAAAAGAATTTGATCCTCTGGAGAAGTGGCATCGTTACGATCCCATGTGTATATGGGACCACAAGGACTTCTAGGGGAGACAGGGACTGTTTCTGGAGGGGGGGGGGGGGGCACAAGGACTCGCATTATGTCGGAGGGGGGCATGGCAAGAAAACGATTGACAACCTTTGCTGTGGACAATACACATTTGATATTATGAGCTGTGTTGACTCTGAGAGAGCCTCACCCTGTTGATGGTATGACCCTGTTGATGGTATGACCCTGCTGATGCAGTAACTATGGTATGCAGTAAATGGTAACATGCATTAAAATGGTAACTATTCAGTAATAACGGTAACTATTCAGTAATAATGGCAACTATTGAGTAATAATGGTAACTATTCAGTAATAATGGTAACTATTCAGTAATAATGGTAACTATTCAGTAATAATGGCAACTATTCAGTAATAACGGTAACTATTCAGTAATAACGGTAACTATTCAGTAATAATGGTAACTATTCAGTAATAATGGCAACTATTCAGTAATAATGATAACTATTCAGTAATAATGGTAACTATTCAGTACAACCAGTAGAATAGTAGAGGTGTCTGTTTTTTGAGGTCTCTGAGTTTTTAGTTATAAAGTGATCGGATGATTGTGGTAGGCTATGTTTTTGGAGGCGAAGTGTTGCGCTTCTTTCACGGTGGCGACGAATGCCTGACAATTCCGTCAAACTGGTCCGAAGAGCCGTCACAAAAGTGAGTTTGCCATATTCGCTTCTGGGTTGAATTCGACACGCACACGCAGAATTGCTGGCATTTTGTGGTTGTGTGCTTGGCCTCCATACTGAAACTACAACCCATCTTTCAATTCTCCATCTAAGGGCTTCACAGAGTTGTCGCTTGAATACTTCATGTGTTTCATGTATACGTAAATATCCGTATAATCGGAAGTTAAATTATTTACAAGGTAACTATTGAACACCTCCATCTTTGTGTTTGTATGTGTGTGTGTATGTGTGTATTTCCTTTTTGTTATCTCCTAAATGAGTCTTGAATGATTCTCTGCGATACAACATTAAATCATTTTGTTCGTGGATTGTGTCACAATGACAAATCGGGGCATACCCCGGATTTAGTTGGCCTAACTAATCCTTCTGCCTTGCGCTTCATCATTTGGAATTGAGAGCTAAGGACATTGAACCCAAGGCACGCTTGGTCCCGCTTCGGTCCCGGCTATCTTCCTGTTTCCTAATTAATTTAAGCTGCCCTTACCTAGCCTAACATAGAAGCCTAAGAAGAGCCGGGACTGAAACGGTTTTCGATCCTTGGGTTTGCAGTATTGTCGTCTACGAAGGAGGCGGTGTTGCGAGCCAAGCACGCTCTCTGTGGAGGCTCGAGCTAGCTCGCGTCAAATGGTCGGGCGGCTACATCAACTGGTTTCATCCCATGCGAATCCGACACATCACCACCGGACGCTACTTGGGCATTAACGAACACCACGACGTATGTCTGGTGCACAGGTGAAGAGTGACTGCAGCCGTGGAGTTGTGCTATATGATATAGGTTTCATATATACATATCAGTATATGCAGTCGCAGTTCGGTTTGCTGGACTCCGTGGTGTAACGGTAGCACACCGCCTCACAAAATAATATATTTGGGTGAATTTTATAATCCAACAATTCCTGTCCACCCATCAGTAAATGGTACCTATATCAGTCATGTGTTGTGCTATGCATTCTGGGGAGGTGACCCTCTCTAATACGTCTTCCGTCCTTGTGGCGTCATAGCGTGGAGAGGGCCGGTTCTGGAGTGGCAGAGAGCTTCAAGGGGCACATGAGCTTCGGCTTCTTTTCGTGTAGCAGCTCTCATTTGAGAACTTTAACCTTTAGCCTTTAGCATTTAATCTTTACCCAGTGCAAGAATGTAACCGGCGAGCCATCGCTACGTATTCAGGCAAGGCACAGCACTGGACCAGAAACTTCTGCTAGTCGAAGCTTGTCAGACTGCTTTAAGCGTAAATATGTTCTTGCAAATCCAGTCTTGTCTTGGGTTTTTGCTTCTTGGGTTTTTGTCTTGGGTTTTTGTGTTCGCAGTATTGTCGTGTGTTCTAAGTATTAGGTTCTTATTCAGTAAATAATTGCAGTGAGAAAGGCAGTTCAAAAATTAAATACTAAATAAATAGCAATACAAAATCCATCCGATTACACTACATCATAGAAATGAATGTCGTTTGATGTCTAACACATTTCATGCACATTTGAAGGACTGAAGCCACCGTGTCTTCGACAACGTTCTACTTGAGAGAGGAGAAGGACGACAACAAGGTGATGCTCGAAGACAAGGATTTGGAGATCATAGGAACACCTCTGATCAAGTACGGGGACTCGACCGTTATAGTACAGCACATAGACACAGGACTTTGGCTATCATACAAGGTGTGTGCATATTTGACTAGGAAAATATTCAGTCTGTTCGATAAGATGAGTTGATTCACACAAGGTTCATGCATTATCCTGCAATGATCCTCAAAATATTCTACAATCCACATGAGTATCCACATGCGGGGCAATACACAAGCTGGAAACGATACAATGTGTAATTTGCAGTCAGTCTACTGGGAATGCGTGTATTCGTTTATCGCTCACCTATCTGATACCTCAAATGTCTCCCAGCGTCATATATATATAAACTCAGCTCACATATTAATCAAGATGTATATGATTAACATAATTCTCACGATACAATAACATTAATTTATAGTTTCAATGGGTTCTTCTGGGAAATGCTTTAGCTCTCAAAGTTTTCAAATTCTAGCATTAAACCGAAATTCAAAGATATACCTGAATAGCATGTTGGTCATCTGTGATTTGTACTTCGCGAATTTTGCAATGATTGCGATCTACACAAGATTTGATAACTCAATTTTGACCGTTTCGGTATTCAGGCGTTTGAAACGAAGAAGAAAGGTGTCGGCAAGGTGGAGGTGAAACAGTCAATCTTGCACGAGGAGGGAAAAATGGACGACGGATTGGATTTCTCCAGAAGTCAGGATGAGGAATCCCGCACTGCCCGCGTGATCCGAAAGTGTAGCTCTCTCTTCTCCAAATTTATCAAGTGAGTGTTTGTCACGCTGCAACAGTTCGCTTATTTGTTGTGTGCCTGTTTTTCTAAACAAAGCCGTAGCAACCGTCCTCGAACGTCTTGGCCGTGTGTTGAGGGGCCCCGTTGCCTCACGCATGATATTGAAATTAATAAAAACTAGCACATAAAAGTCCCCAGTTCAATGGAGACCGAGGTAACTGCTCGTAACTACATTTCCCAAAGTCAGACCTCTATTATAATTGTGTTTTTCTTATACGAGCCCTCTTATACGAGCTCTCTTACACGAGCCCTCTCATACGAGCCCTCGTATACGAGCTCTCTTATACGAGCCCTCTTATACGAGCCCTCTTATACGAGCTCTCTTAAACGAGCCCTTTTATACGAGCCCTCTTATACGAGCTCTTTTATACGAGCTCTCTTATACGAGCCCTCTTATACGAGCCCTCTTATACGAGCTCTTTCAAACGAGCTCTCTTATACGAGGTCTCTCATACGAGCTCGTAATACGGGCCGTAAGTATTGCCTGCGGAGGCGGGGAGCATAAGAGCTCGAATCGTCTTTGCGTATAGATCGCAAATGGCTTCCAATCAAGGCTATGAGAGTGTTTGCTCGTTTTTTCTCGGCGAATCAATTGATATGTATTGTATTGTCGCATGTCATGTATCAAGAGTAAAAGACAACATGGCGCTCATCACATCGTTCACGCAAGGAGCGGACATTACTACAGGTGTGTTGATAATATATAAAGATGAACCGTGACTGAAAATGAATACTTATGAGTATAACGGGCAATATATCATACAGCAGAAATATCATTTGATATTTCTGATATTAAATGCATATATTTATATTTATTTATATATACAAATATTTCTCAGCAGAAATACCAATTGATATGTGCAAAACGTTAGAAGACAAATTGATTCCATTACGACAACACCGGTGTACGATTAAATTCTCTACGGCTACAATTTCATTCTGAAGTACAATACAATATTATCCACACTATTCTGGTAAATATATTGTGGATCTATTTTCAATAATTTAATTTTATTAATTACATATTTTATTTTAAGTTTATTTTAGTCTTGTTTAACTTCTAATTTTGTATCAATTTAAGTAATTTTAGTGAATTTAATGGTCTTAATCCTCAAATCCTGCTTTATTCTTAATATACTATACATTTTTAAACTTGTATATATTTTTTCATGTGCATACTTATTGTAATTTGTTAAATATTAAGAGCGAATTCTGAAAATGGGAGAGATTACTATACCAGTT